>CAOKYR010000023.1:0-78230 GCA_948473455.1 Teleiodes luculella | reverse complement strand
CATTACATTTTATTAAGTACTTTTTTATATTGAATTGACATGCATGTGAAATAAAATTGACATCTCACTCAAATATTCAAATGATATAGAATTGAAATAAGTATGATAATCTCCTTACAAAATTTGCATACCAAGTAATCTACTGGTTAATTGTGTGAGACTGAAATATATGTGTAAGAATAACCTTGTAAAACCACAATTATTGCAAATAAATAATTTCATTTCATTTCATTTCATATATTTTATTTTGCAAAGAAATTAGGGATCCTTACCAAAACTTCAAATAATGTAACCCAAGGTGTAAAAAGAATACCTAAAATGTTCCTAATAAATGATTGGCTGCGTAACCATTGAACCGATTTTGGTGAAACTTGGCACAAAGAAAGAATAGACCTTGGGAAAGAACAAACGCTACAATTTACCGCGAGAAAATTTCTCATTTCCACGGGAAAAATTGTTAAAGCGGGCGAATTTGGCATAAAGATAGAATAGATCTTGCGGAAGAACATAGGCAGTGCCGCGGCGGGATGCTGTAATAAAATAAAACAAAATATAGGTTGTGTAACCTTAACTTCGGCGGATTCCTCTCCACAGCAGCACACATTGCGCCAACCCGCCAGTTCTGTTTAAACTGATATCGCATCGCCTCTTTTAGATTGTTTGACCTCTTTTTTATTGCTGAGACTTGTACATTGTTTGAGACGATAGCCGGTCACGGTTTGAGCAAAACTTTTAGCTTCTTAAATGACGTCATTAAGTGTTCTGAGAACCTATACTGAATAACATGATTTAGAGGTGAGGAATACTTTGCACTCTGTGACCTATTCTACAATTCCATACTAATAAGTATTATTATAAGACTCAGTTGTTGTAATAACAACCATGAATAAAATTAATTAATGTGGTAATAATTTTGAAGTGACAAAATGACAAAATTTAGCTTCAAGTTAGAAGATGTTGTTCTGGTCCAAATTGTAGAACATAGCGATTTAGACAGCCTCTTGTAAGGTTACTGAGTACAAAATTGGCCGTGTCGTTCCTCGGAACTCTAACTTTCCAGAAGTCACACCTACATCACGAGCAATTAGACTCCTCAACGAAATTGATGTGCAGCAACAAACAGCTGATGTATTTCATGCAAGTCTTTCCGATTTTGCTATGTATTGTACTAGTTTCCTAAGTTAGATGTAAGACTATCTGTGTAAAAATTTAATTTGTTACACGTTTTGGTTTAAACTGTAAGTGTAGCAAATAATTTAATAAATAAATCACGTTAATCTGTATAGTTTCAGCGTTAAAAAAGGACAAATAATATGAGCATAATTCGTTTTTCACACAGTATATTTAACTATGCTTTAAAAGCTAAATCACTAAAACTTATAAACTAAACTAATAAAAATGTATTAATTATTTAAAATTTGTTTAGCCATTCAAGGGGAACACCGTAAGTATGTTAGGGAACATATTATTATTATTAAATCAAATCCAATCAATCAAATCAAGTTTATTGCCTAAATTAAACAAAGTTACATTACAATTCAGAAATTTTTACAAATAAAAAGTTTATTGTTACTGTCTCTTGTTATTTATTATTTATATTGATTATTACTGTGTCTGTTTTATTACTGTCTCGTGGGGTCACATCGAGGGATCTATCTGTATATTTTGACTTTTTGACCTTTTCCTGTGGGAGTAACATAACATCCCACGGGAAAAACTGTTAAAACGCGGGCGGAGCCGCAAGGCGTGTGCATCTGGATTGAGGGCCCATTTTTTAAAAGTTTACAAAACGATTTGAGATTTATAGGGGATTTAATAAAGAATAGTAAAAACATGAAGCACAGGGTCACGAATTTCTTAAACATAAATTGTAACTGTGGTGATTAAATAGCTTGGGCTCTCAATCCAGATGCTCGGCTAAAATGGCATAGTTCAAATCTCAAAAAGTACAACCTCTGGGTTTATAAATTTTTATTTCAGCATTTAGTTAAGAATTTCTAAAATATGTATATAAATTCTTAAATTTGTATAATATGATTTACATATTAATATTACGATTTATCTTGGGCCCTCAATCCAGATATGTCTGGACTGAGGGCCCAATATTTGACTTGCAAAACATTAATTTATATAAAGAAATACATAAATATGACTTCAATATGTTATATTTAGACGCCTATGTGAATTCCTAAAAGATAAATAATGACACAAAAGTTAATTGTTTAAAAGTAAATGACTATCGAAAATAATCGAAATTTACCAAAACGTCTGAACTGAGAGCCCAATATTTTCGGCTTTATTGACTAGGCTCACCCTCATAGATCACCACTAATTAGAATACGTTCTTTTAGAAAATTTAAACTAAAAGATTATAAATAATCCGTTCTTCTAAATTGCATACTTTAAGAGAAAATCGGTTTTCAATTTTTTATATGAGAAAAAATTGTAGGGTGGATATGATTTCGTGCTTTTTTGGAGACTAATCCGTATGTACAATATAATACAAAAATATACTTTATTGACACCAAACAGAAACACAACACATATACAGAAAAACAGAACAAAACAGAAGAGTCAAAAGGCGGCCTTATTGCTGAGGTAGCAATTTCTACCAGGAAACTTTTGGGTATGAAAATAGCGTAGGTAAACGTTATGCGGGTTGGTTTGGTGTTTTATACAGAGTAGGTTTTGAAATAAACTAAAATTCAACTTAACCAACATTAAATAAAATACTTAAAAAATAATAATACTTTACACAAATAGCTATGAATAGTGCGCTATAACGCGCATTTTAAAGAACTCGGGTGAAGGGGCTCGCCTGGCCGACTCAGAAGATCATTCCATAAACATGAGTTGCATGGAGTAAAATTTTGTAGAATGAAGGGGCATGTTAAGTAAGTCTTTTACACGAACGAAGATTACGGCACTGAGCGAAAAACGAAAATATCTTTGAGATAAGAAGGAGAATTGGGGTTGAAGAGAACAGAATATAGAAGAAAAAGTATGTCCTTCGGTGGCGGATGGGCAGTCACTGAAGTATGTACTCTCATACAAGGTATTTTTTAAACGACTAAGTAAATATTTGTTGCTCGATCTGTCATAAGCAATTGTGATTTATGTGCAGCGATTTGTTGTCAACGTAAGTAAGTAGGTACCTAGATCACATTAATATTGCCTATTTTCATTTAACGAATATCATTTCAAGTCATCTGTTTTTCCTACGCACCCGATGTAAAGAAAAAAGGCCATTACAGTCAATCTTGATAAAATTGTAGGTAATCTGTAGGTACATATAAAACAAAGTCGTGTTATTTACAATATTTTGTAACTCGGGAACGGCTGCACGGATTTTAATGATCTTTGATTCAATTAAGTACCTATCTGTGAATCGGATTCTAATTGGTCAGTTTCGTGGATTTGTCATCGTCCCTAACCCTAACTCGTCAGATAAGTAAAATGTAAATAAAGTAATTATCACTACATAGTATAAAACAAAGTCGCTTTCTCCGTCCCTATGTCCCTATGTATGCTTAAATCTTTAAAACTACGCAACGGATTTTGATGCGGTTTTTTTAATAGATAGAGTGATTCAAGAGGAAGGTTTATATGTATAATACATGCATAATATACTTAAGAATAACCCACAATAACCATTTTCCCGTGCGGAGCCGGGGCGGGTCGCTAGTCTATAATAAAAGTAAGTTATATTTAAAAAAGTTATAAGCATAAAAAAAACCCAAGCCATTAAATATCTGGGGTGTAGTCAAAACTGAAAATAACAATATCTTTTACTTGCTTCTCTGAACGAAACTGTTTCTTAAGTTTGTATTATATGTGTATTTTTACTGTCCCTTTCTGTGGAATATATAGTTTTTTTATGTTACCAACCGTGTTTAATTTATGAAAATAAATAATGCTATTATCTGCAAAGGTAAGACTTTCTGTCCGAAAAAGTAACAAAATCATATCCACCCTACAATTTTTTCTCATATAAAAAATTTAAAAACCGATTTTCTCTTAAAGTATGCAATTTAGAAGAACGGATTATTTATAATCTTTTAGTTTAAATTTTCTAAAAGAACGTATTCTAATTACTGGTGATCTATGAGGGTGAGCCTAGTCGATAAAGCCGAAAATATTGGGCTCTCAGTTCAGACGTTTTGGTAAATTTCGATTATTTTCGATCGTCATTTACTTTTAAACAATTAACTTTTGTGTCATTATTTATCTTTTAGGAATTCACATAGGTGTCTAAATATAACATATTGAAGTCATATTTATGTATTTCTTTATATAAATTAATGTTTTGCAAGTCAAATATTGGGCCCTCAGTCCAGACATATCTGGATTGAGGGCCCAAGATAAATCGTAATATTAATATGTAAATCATATTATACAAATTTAAGAATTTATATACATATTTTAGAAATTCTTAACTAAATGCTGAAATAAAAATTATAAACCCAGAGGTAGTACTTTTTGAGATTTGAAATATGCCATTTTAGCCGAGCATCTGGATTGAGAGCCCAAGCTATTTAATCACCACAGTTCCAATTTATGTTTAAGAAATTCGTGACCCTGTGCTTCATGTTTTTACTATTCTTTATTAAATCCCCTATAAATCTCAAATCGTTTTGTAAACTTTTAAAAAATGGGCCCTCAATCCAGATGCACACAGTATTATTACCAAAATTTCATACAGGCGAATTTCTTACGTTCTCAAATCTACCTATTTGATTGTAAAATATAAGTCGATGAGTCAGTAAAGGAGAAGAGATACAGTCACGATTACCTGTAGGTAGGTACACATTTCTACCTACCTAACTATAATATAACTGTGTGTGTATTATTGAATATTTACAGGATTATAGCATTTTTATTTACATAACGTTATTTTTGACGTAATAGGGATAGTCTGAAAATTCGTAGGTAACTACCATGTAACTACCTAAATTGATATCTAAGAAAACTTCATACAGGCGATTTTTCTTTTGTTGTACTAACCGTTAGTTAAATAAAGATAAAGAAATCAGAAGCAATATGGATGGAAATATATAATATAGAATAGCTTTATTAAAGGTCTGTAAGATCGTCTCTATCAACTTCACGATAACTACCCGAGCTACTGTCATCGGACATGTTTTTTTTTATAAGTATGCTCAAAATACCTCACTTCTAACGATTGCACAGAATCGCTTATATTATGTTCATACCTTACACGTTTAATATCGTATATTGGTCCTATTGAACATGGTACGTTCTAACCGTATTTAGCTAGTTTAAGAATGACTAATCTATCTCCTGCGAATGTTTTTCTATAAAGGACTCCTTCTTTCAACAAATAGTTGGAAGAAAGCGAAGTCTGGGTTATCAGTACCTTCGCGCCATTGATTGATAATAGACTGATCAATTTTATTGAGAGACATAACATAAGTCAGTCTGGTTCCACAATCATCCGGACGTCAGACAAAATGGGGTTTCGGTTTAAGGCATCTACATGACTCGTGCAATCTCCAGGACAATATACCTACTATAAAACATCAAAATCTTGGATAGTCAACAACCATCGGGCAGTTCGAGGAATTAATTCTTTCTTTACACGAGTGGTGCGCAAAGTATTAATTTCTGTCACAACTTTTACTAGACTGCCCCGGTCAAATAAACTCGGAAAGAGATTCCACAGCTGCTAAAGTTTCGGGTTTATAACTAATGGTAGGACCGCTCTTTTTGTAAGTCTAGGTTTAAAGATAATTTTATTCACATAAAAGACCTGCGGTCACTTACATGGGAATAGGACTTAAAAGATTTCACTGTCGTTCACATTGCACAGTAATTGAATAATAGGTACTCGTACCTAAGTACAATCAGCGTGTCGAAAACTAATAAAAAGAAAAACAAATCAAAGCCTGCAAAAATACGATCGACAAAATTACACTCCTTTAACCACCTTTCCAGCAACGTTAAATAATGGTATTTGCGAAGTTATTTTTTTTTTACTATTATAAACTTAATTTTAGAGGGTAGAAGTCTACTAAAGTATGCAATAGGTTTCTGCAATAATATTCCACCCAACTCATTGCTACTTGCATCCGTATGCAGTTCGGCGTTAGCGTTTCTGTCATATTATTATACAGGGTGTTACAATAATACCTGTAAAGCTTAAAAGAGGTAAAAGGGTTGCTTGTAAGGAGTCTACTGACCAAGTATGAGACCTGTAGCAAGACATTTTGACTTGATAAAAAGTAACATTTTTTAACTAAAAATATTTATATATGAACCCAGCTCTATTTTTCGCGGAAGCACTGGTACTGGCAAAGAATAATGGCAATGCATTTCTGCAGACGTCATTTCACGTCGTTTAAATTTTGTAGATTATTATGGATAATTAAGAATATTTTACATAAATTAAGTTGAATATTAATACTATTCTCTGTGAAAGACAAAATCCAGAAACAATAACGAAATGTTTTACGAAAATTATAAAGCGATGAAAGTATTTCAAGAAAAACACACTTTAAATTCTTTAATCTATTTGAACCGCTTAGAGTTTTTAAAAGTAGCTTTTATTTAAACTAATAATATTTTTTTAACCTTTCTCGGGAACGTAGGTATTAATGAGTAACCAAATGCTGTCAAGTCTGAAAGTAGGCAATCTATGTCTCAAACGTCAAATTATAACAGCTGACCGCTAGAGTTGGGAATGTCGTATTAAGTCACTACTGTGATGAAAAATATTAGCTATTTCTGTACTTTATGAAACACGTTGTATACAATACAATACAATACAATATACTTAACACTGACACTAACACTAACAGTTCAGTTAATTTTTGCTCGAGAGTTTGAATGCATGCTCCTGCTCAGAACCCTAATGCCACTCAATAGGTAGGTAGGTACCCCCTTTTAGTAAGTTCTGCTAGGAGCCTTGCTATTTCAAAGAGACATTGGACGATTTTTCGGAAATATGTACAGGATTAACTGTAATAATTCGTGGACGTTGTTTGACCTTTTATATTAGCTCACACAAGTAACTATAGCTTGTCCCGGCTAGATTGTTCGTATCCTACAGTAGATTTTAAGATAAAGCACTTTTTTGAGTGTAGGTAATTAAAAATTTGCATCGTTTTAATATTTATTTACGCGTTCTAACAAACCCAATCTTTAAACGATAGTGACAGTAGGCAACATGATTTCATCTACATATTATGTTTAAAGTTACCTAATTGCTTATTACTTCATGCAGCGCCAATACAACTTGATCTGGCAGAGAACAGCGCGAGTGTATTTTTGCAAAACAAAACGGCATCTTTAAAAACGCGTACTGGTCGGATGGAGTGACGAGAGCAGTATTATGAAACGACTTTTCGTCTATGGGGACCGGCATGTATCATTGTGTAAGATCTAATGCGGTAAAGTATGCTTTAAATATTTGCCAAGGGAAACCTATCCTGTATTGTTCGTGCATTTAAGACACGATAGTCTACACAAAGCCAGTGTTCACCATTTTGCTTGCTCACATCAACAGGACTTGCGTAGTATGACATAAATTCTCTAACAGCTCCAGGATCTATTAAAAAAACAAACTTTTCCATACACGATCAAATTTTCTAATAAGGCTTGCAAAATACTGGTTCGTCAGTGCTCGTTTAATGCTTGTCAAGTGTGTACAGTACATCCTAAATCATTTGTGTTTTTCGAAGAAGATTTACCTTTACCTATTCAGTACACGGAGTAACTTGTTAAGATCGCTAATGCATCTAAGTCGTTGAGATTAAAATTATGATTCGCGTCAGAGTTATTCTTCTATTCAATTTAGAACACATTTCGTTTTCTTTCACAAGTTGTACCTACCCGTGAACTTAGTTTTTTTTTTTTTAGCTACTACACTAATAAATAACTTTTACTACCTAGTACTATTATTTATTCTGTGTTTTTACTAAACAGTTTTCGACTTTATTACTGACTGCGGAATAAAATGGTATAATGCTCCGTCCTCAAAATACACAGATTACAATATAAATGTTCTGTCTCTTTCATTTGCATTATACTCAATATAAACTTCTACAAGAACACAGGTTTGTTTTGGTACGACACGGGTTCATGTACAAAAAGAAACGGGGTACTTCAAAATAAATTTACGATGAGGTTAGTACGGTCAGTATTCTGTGCACATAGCCTTCAATGCATTGTTTACAACGGAAGTGTGTACGAATGTGACAGAGTTCGCCGTCGTGATTGAGCTTATATTATCTTGATTAATCTATGAGACTGCCCGATAATTAGGTCGATTTTAATTAAATTATAATCAGTTAATTCCACACAGCTCTATAATAAAATGATAATTAAGTCGATTTTAGTTAAATTATAATCAGTTAATTTCACACAGCTCTATAATAAAATGGCACATTGTTTACATAGACCTGAACTTTCCAGTGCCCAGTTATTGCAGATGTGCGCCTACCAACCCTTGTCATGACTCATGACATGACTATAGTTGATGATAAAACTGTAAGTTTCTTTTTTTTGTGTATTTTTAGCTTGTTTAACCGAGATAATATTTAGTTTACTACCAGTTTTTATAACTAGCATCTCAATACCGTTAACTCACACACTCACACCTGCTTCACGTACAAGTCAAAAAACACATCATAGGTAATATGTAAGACACATCATAGGTAAAACCACACTGACCTTGTGAAATAGTGACGCTGGGGCACGCGAGCTCCCGGCTGCTGCGTACCAACAAGTAGCTGCAAGGTCCCGCTGCCACCCGCTGCGCTGCTGGTGGACATTGCAGTGGAGTTGTGCTCGGCAATCCCGCGCTTCACGTTCAGGTTTTCAACAAGAGTTGATGGAAAACAGCTACTGGTCTGTTGTGCCTGCATCTCTCCGCAAACTTGATTTTCTTGCAGTATTAGCTGATTCCCTTTTTTTTCGTTTTGGTCCCAGTGTGCGATTGTAATTCTTTAGCATTTGCTCGTAATTCTAGCGGCAATCCTTTGAATATACAAGAAAGTTTTGATGCGAAGCCGTTTTTCCGTTACTGGACTTTTACCGCCATTTCATTTGACGAAAAAAAAATTCCTCGTGTTCTTGGTCATCAGAACCGCTGCTGCAATCTGAAGTTTTCTTCCTTTCTTTGCAGCCTGACATTTTCGCTCGATCCCACTTCTGAATTGTTCAGAGGGCGCTCAGGAAAATCAGGATCAGGAATAAAATTCGTGGATCATCAAGAACGTGTGTATTCACCTCAACGAATCAACAAAGACAGAGTCCGAATAATTGTCTAACCTCCCTTTTATACAAAACAACCCGCACAAAAATAATTCTACCCACTCGGAGTTAATAAATTAAACAAATCATATTCAAATATAACATGAAACACGTTGGAAGTTTAGTACTATTAGATTTAGCAGTGGCAGTAGAAAGCGGCGCTAACACTATATCATATTCCTATCGTGCGGTTGATAACACGTTAAATAAGCCTCTATCATATTCCCCATTCCCCCTTACCCTTCGCATTACAATGCGCTTTGCCCAATGGCACATACTTGTACATATACTTACTTTATCATCTTTCACACTAGCGGGTTGTGACTAGTAAAATAAGCCTACACTATCCTAAGTACAGTTCATTGAGAAAAACTTATTTATGTATATAAGTTTCCTCAATATGAAAGGGTCTTGCTTTCCAATTCCGGAACAAGACATTGAAAGTTGAAGCCTGAAAGAATGGATGGATAGACATGAAGGATAGATGGGTGAACTGGCTTAGTGTACATACCCACACCTTCTAAATTACCTTTCACATCCCATACTTAGTTTTATTTTAGTTTTAAGTATACTTTCACCTTTTAGAAAAAAGCCTTTTCAAGCCTTAGCCTTTTAAAGCCTTTTTTCACCCGGCCCCCCCCGGTACTGTAACGTGGTGCATTACCATGCCACCTCGTTGCCTCATTCTCACCTCATTTACCATTCTCGTCTAAATTCGAATATATTTAATTTTGGAATTCAGTCAACAGTCATCCGTCATTTCGTCCATTTTTCTAGTCACTTTTGTCTCACTTCTCGGCCATGCTGGCCGAGTTCCAAATTTCTGTGTAAACGTCTAATCATTTTTAATCTAGCCTTGTCGACAAGCAGTTTTCAACCTTTTACCTAACCTTTATTATACTTACTAAATACATATTCATCGTCTGTGCTTTTACCTGTGTTTTCATCACCTTCTCTACTTTTCATCGTGTTCATCATTTCATCTTCTTCTTGTCGATGCCTTGCAGGCGCGCCCCAGTTCAGGGCGCGCCGCGGGCGTGACATATAGTTTCGGAAAAAAATGGAACATTATTACTCCTTAGCAAAGGGAAAATTTCAAAGTGGCAAAACAGACAAATTCTGAAATTATTAATTTCCTTTAAATTAAGGACACGCAAACTAGCTAGATCAAAGAAGGCTCAACCTACTTATATCGCAATTGCTGTCACTCACCTTAATTAGTTACACAGTATTATTTCCACGACTCCACTATTTAACCTATTTTTAACCCCCGACAAAAAAGAGGGGTGTTATAAGTTATAAGTTTGACGTGTGTGTCTGTCTGTCTGTCTGTGGCATCGTAGCTCCTAAACGGATGCGTTGATTTTGATCTAGTTTTGTTTGTTTGCAAGGTGTCACACACAATCGAGAGTGTTCTTAGCTATGATCCAAGAAAATATCTTCAGCCATTTGAAAGTTAACCCTTTTCTAATAGTCGAAAGGATCAAGTAACGGTTTTGGGGCGGGAGTCTTTAAATGTTTTAATTTACAGACATCGCAAGCCGACCTCATCATAACCTACAATTTTCTGATTTATTAAATTCCTCATTTGTACGGAAAAATATAAAATATATATCAGGCGAATCTAGTCTTTATATAAATAAAAATAAGGCCACGAGGTCACCCCACATCACGTTCCGTCGCTGAAAAGGGTCGCATGTCTCTAATTCCCGCCCTGGAGTGACCCCGTGACCTTTGCCCCTATAGTGCTTTACACACTCCGACTTTTTACCTCAGAAACAGTCTCGTAGGCAGGTATTTCACTGGCGACGAAGACAAAAGACGAAAGGGACGCAGTTATGCGTTAGAATGAGATACAAATACACCGCGCTCACTCTTGCGTCCCTTTCGCCTTTTGTCTTCGTCGCCAGTGAAATACTTGGCGTAGCAACAGTTCGACACTAAAGATTTGAAAATATTTGAAGACTGGCTGGCCGTCAACGGCTTTTGTCCCATGCTAAAAAGTATCTAAGATGTTGACCGGGCATATAAGGTACCACCATGCAAAATTTCACTTAAATCGGTCCAACGGGTCCAGAGATTAGCGTGTACAAACAGACAGACAAAATTGTATTTTTGTGTTCAGCTACACTCCCTTTATCACCTACAACTGTATACCGGAGGTAAACTATCTTAAGTCCAATTTCTCCAAAATCAACCTGTCAATGTCATTTATATCAAAATGGTACGATCTATTTAGTGGTATACTATTTGAAGTCACATAAAATAAAACGACGATTTTTCGATTATAATTATGTGTATTAAGTCCAGATCGTCTTGGTGGCATATAATCTCATCTGGACTTACCATTTTGTACCTCTAAGTATTTAAGAAAGCAAATATCGTAAGTCCAAAAATTAGGATTGTTTCTCAATAAACTGAACGCAAACAATTTGTGATAATTAATGTCAATGAGTTGCTAGTGTGTGTAAGAGGGTATTTTGTCTTTTCTTTGCGCATTTTGTTGAGCCGAATTAAAATAGGTACTTAAAATGACAAACAAATTGTGTACAGGTTTGTCAAGTTCTATCATCTTCTGGGTAGTCAGCATCATTGTAACATTCTAGAATGCATTCCTTGTATGCTTTTCTGTACATGTACATTAATGCATAATCAGACGTAGGTATATCTCAGATATCGCATCGTCTTTTTCAATCTGACACAATCTACCTCTATAGGTATTTCCAGACTTCTTGAATAAAAAAAAACTCACAACATAGGTATGCTATCTTAGCATTGCTATTTGCTTTGCCAGGTCTAGTGCATACCATTAGTTATCATTCATATAGCTAATGTCCACTTTCTCATGAATTAACTATAATTTGCCGAAAGATCTTATGTACATAAGATGTTTTGAAAATCTTAATTCCGTTTCTTTTTTCCCTATCTTTATACCGAGGAAATAGGCAGCAAGCCTCGTGGTAATCTTGAACCGGACTTTAAGCTCATCGATCTTCTTCTTTTCGTGTCGATGGCAAGTAAGATTCACTATATTTTGTCGGCCCAATTTTCTGCTACCTTGATAGCTTTGTCAGAAGCATTCATCAGCTTCAGTGCTGAACAAGTGGCAGGGCATGCGGGACACGATGTTAGGTGGGCCATAGTCTTAGGGGTCACTCCGCACTCACATCGATGGTTCAGTTCCAACCCATCCAAGAATCTCCACCGGTGGCGATTGTCGTTGCTCATCAATCAACTCATCTATCAGCTCTTGATAAGACTAGCCACCAAGCCATCGTCCACATACAAAGCCACTATTACTTCCAGTAGGTTTCTTCCTGCATAACAAACATGGTTCTGCATTACTTGTCTTAAATCCAATTTCCTTGAAGGTGTCAAAAATATACCTACTTCAGCACTTGATGCTGGCTTTTACCCATAAAGACTTTTTTAAACAGACGAACTCGAACAGAACCATCGTCATAACCTTCTGGATGTTTCATGAAGATCCCTCATGACATCGCGACATCACACTTAAGCAACGCCATTCCTTCGCTTGCTGATACACTAAGCACTGAGCAAACGCCTCAGTTTTTTTTTACCGAGCCATCAGCGTTCAGCTTTACACGAAACACCTATTTGCATGGTAAAGCTTTTCTTCTACTTCTTCTTCCTTCTATGTGCTACTCTCCTCTAAAGAGTTTATTTCGCTGTCCATGGCTTTCTCCTAAGCTCTTTCTCAGAGCCTTTGAGTGCATCTTTATACATAATATGTTTATTATATCTCATTATGTTCATAACAAAGTCTTTGTTGCGCGAAAGATCTTCTACACTATCAGCGTGGTCGTGAACGACATCATCCCTAACTTAATCATGAGCGACATCATTCTCAACTTCATCATGAGCAACATCGTTCCCCTGCGATTCAATAGACTGCTGAGTTATATTCTGAGCATCATTTTGACTTTTTAATAAATATCAACTTTATATGCATTATTGATCTATTTGCTTTGAAAAACAGGACTTATGATATCCTGTCACCTTTGCATAGTACCAAAATGACTTCATAGTTATTTAGAGGCAGCATATCTTAAGTCCATTATTTAATTAATAAATAATAATAATAAAAATATTTTTTACTTAAAAAATAATACTTGTTAATATAATTCTAAGAAACAAATAAAGTTTCATCTACAATGTCATACCTCTGTTTAATCTAGAGTTTTATTAGACATTAGTCATTATTGACACTTCAAAAGCGTCTACTGAATAATTTGCTAATTGTGACTTAAGATACTTTGCCTCCGATATACAGAATTAGTTTTTTGAAAAACAAAACAATGTACAGACACGCCGATTTTTCGCCGAGTTTAAATAGATAAGATGTCGCAATCTTTCCCCCGCAAGTCCGGTGAAACTTGATTGATCGTACTTTTTCGACATAAATAGTTGATGAAGCGATGCGAGAGGCTTGCTTACAACTATGAATGGGCATACAATTTGTTTACCTAGACAAATAGTTAAAAGACGGCTACAACAATAGGGCTGCGACATTTTTTTGTAGAGCTAAGTGTAGTCGCCTGGCCACAGAATACCAAATAGTTCCTGGCTAGCAGATTACTACTTACTACTTATTATAAAACAAAGTCGCTTTCTCTGTCCCTATGTCCCCATCTATGTCCCTTTGTATGCTTAAATCTTTAAAACTACGCAACGGATTTTGATGTGGTTTTTTTTAATAGAAAGAGGGATTCAAGAGGAAGGTTTATGTGTATAATACGTACATAATATACTTAAGGATAACCCACAATATCCATTTTCCCGTGCGGAGCCGGGGCGGGTCGCTAGTGGAAAATAAATCATAATTTGTCTTGCTCTAATTTTCCACCCCGCGGTTCCGTCTGCGCTAACAGATTTTCCCGCGGGAATGAGGGATTTTCCTGCGGTAAATGGTAGCCAATGAATGTATTATCTTCATGTTTAAGCTATATTACTGTAAAGTTTCATTGAAATCCATTCAGTAGTTTTTGCGTGAATGAGTAACAAAAATCCATCCATCCATCAAAAAAAAAGTCAAAAGTCAAAGATTTATTCGAAGTAAGATTTTACAAATATCATTTTTGCCTGCTTCTGTCTTCTGTGGAGAAGAACTCGCCGGAAGAAACTCCACAGGCGTTGCATCTTTTCATTTTTCATCCGCAAAATCTTTCGCGTTATTGTGGTATGCTAACGCATATTCGCACGTAGCTATCGCAATCGATAGATACGTGAGAATATGAATAGCTAAAGAAAGGCTTCCTGCCTGGAAAACACGTGTAAATAGTAATATAAGTACAGTGTGTGGATCGCAATAAAGAGTAGACGAGACACGACCATGTAGAACCCAACTGAGTTGTTTCATTCATCACCCGGCGTCATTTCATGGCGACCGTGGTAGAGGGGTCGTCACTTCATGGCGGCCCTGGTCAACGTAATTGTGGGGGTCATGGTGCTGAGCAGCAACGTCGTTGAGAAGCGCTCGCGCAGAAGAAACATTACTACTAGCATGAAGTATACGCGCGCCAAGAGGCATGTGGAGTCGGTGACAGCACCTCGTCGCTGTACCCATGCTGCTAGTCCTACGTACTCATCGCGATAGAGCCGCTTGCAGAGCCAACGACGTGAGATGCGTGCTGCCGGGAGACGGTGAGACGATGATGGTGTCAGGGGTAGATGAGAGACGAGGAGCAGGGCGCAGGGTGATGTTCCAGACGGAAGTGTTGGTATGCAGCTGGGAGTAATAGTGTTTCGTTTAGGTCACATCATCTCCAAAATTTTAAATTCGGTTCATGTTTATCAGTGTAGTGAATAATGCGTGTGTTTTGTGTTTTAAAGTGCTTGAAAGGTCGAGTTTGACGTAAGTTTAGTCTTAGTTCATTCATAAGTATTAGTATAAACAGATTGATAGGCATAATTGCTTGTTGTGTATAAGCATATTAACTATTTTGTAATGTAAGCACTGCTGCCTAGTTGCCAAAAACCTTCATTTAACTTTTTTTTTTTTTTTTTTCTTTACACTAGGAAACATTTCCTGCCTATTATTTAATGCGTAATTTCGAATGTTTTTCCCAAGGATGTTATAAGTTTTCCAAAATGGTAATTTGTCAAATGTTATTTGCACTAAGTATTGCAGAGTGTAATTTTAGAGGGTTTTTTTTACGTTAGAATGTGCAAGCCAAAAGGAGTTGTGTTAGTTTTATGCTGGTTTTTTTTTTTTTGGAATCAAAGTCAGTCAAACCTCAGTGTCTACTAAGGGTTGAATTTTTGTATTATTAAATCGATATTTTGAACTAAATTGGGAATAGTGTTCCACCATTATCGTTTGATTTGAAATTAATTTGTAATTATTTAATTGGAATGTGCAGCATAATCATTACGTAATAAACAAACCTATACTATCTGTATTATTGAGCAAGGTCACGAACGTTGCACCGAAGCATTTTTCTGCACTTGCTAGTAGAAACGCGTCAGTTGTTTAGTTTTAGCAGTGTCAGGTAATATTGGTTTGAATATTAAATTAGTTAAAATTTTTATGAGCGTGATGTTTAGCTTAAGATTTGTGTCAGTTGCAAAAGTTATCGTGTGCTAATTTATTTTTATAAGTTTTAACTTCATACTGTTTTTTAGTTTGAACTGTTTAGTAAAATTGTTTTTATATACTTTTATATATAACAGATATGTCAATGTCGATTATTTGGTACTTATAATACGTATTATTATTGCAGTGATAATTGATCGCTCTTAAACAGGTTTTGCTGGTTGTTGTTCATAATATTTAATTAACAGTTATGTAATGGAAATATGGTAGAAACTTTTATAAGTTCTGTGGTAGAAACAGTATGTACCAATGTTTTTTTTATTTGATTTGTCTAGGTGTTGGAATATAGGCAGAGTCCAGAAACAAAAGATATCTATGTATTGTTGTAAAAGATTAAATGTAGAGATCAGTATGGTATGCAGAATTTGCTGATGGCTGTACTTGATGTACTTCGAAGGGTGATGTAATGTTGGTAGGTAATTTTACTACTGTAAAATTGGTATAGGGAATTAGAGTTTTGAGTGATATGTACCTAATTGTCGGTAAAAGTTAAAAGTGACAAATCCCTGTCACTCAATGATTGTTTTGGTTGTTAAAATGTCTTAATACTGTTGGCCTGATCAACCAAACGTTGTGACATTTTAATGATTAAAATATTTAATGAAGGATTGATAACGATGATGTATGGTTAGGTTTGGAAACAACACAAGTTGTTGTATGTGAAATGGAGAGTTCAATGTATTGTAAAGTAGGAAGAGTTCAATGTATTGTAAAGTGACATGGAGGTACTAGCGAGGTTCAGATCCTTCTTTTCCTGTGAGAAATGCTGGAGACATAAGTCTTAAAACATGACCTTGAAGTTAAATGAATGCAAAATGTATTTCATTGTTAAAATGGACCATGATACTCAACTGTCGGAGGCGCGCCAAGACGCAACGCAAGGAGATCTGGTTTCATAAAAAAGACTAAAAAGTCTAAAATAAAATTTAAATAAAAGGCCGTAATAAATGTATAAAAATATTAAATAATTGTGCACTTAACTTTGTAAGACAAAGTAATTAGGAAGCATGCTATGACAAATAAAGAGCTAGTTCGATCGATCAATCAATGAATCAATAAATCTGTCTCTGTCAGTTATCTTTATTTAGGATAGTAACAGTGATAGAGTAAAATAAAATGGACTTTACTTGTAAGAAACTATGTGCGCAGTAGATACTTACTTATATCACGGATATGACTTTTAGAATTATTCTTTGTAATTTATGATAAGTATAGTTTGGTAATGGTATTGTTTTTTGTGATTGTTTGTAATAGGAATTATTGTAATATGATGGAGTTCTAAACATATTTTAATGCATACGAGGTTATCCAGTACGATTTATATTTATGTTACTGGGAAGGTTTTTTTTCTTCATGTTGCATGTTTTATAAGAATATTATAAATTTAAGTTTTATAGTTATGGTTAATATTTTGTGTATAGTAACCGTGTCTTTTCAGGGGAGGGAAGCCCTAACCTTTTCAGGGGAGGTGTGGTATGCTAACGCATATTCGCACGTAGCTATCGCAATCGATAGATACGTGAGAATATGAATAGCTAAAGAAAGGCTTCCTGCCTGGAAAACACGTGTAAATAGTAATATAAGTACAGTGTGTGGATCGCAATAAAGAGTAGACGAGACACGACCATGTAGAACCCAACTGAGTTGTTTCATTCATCACCCGGCGTCATTTCATATTATTATTATTATTGCAAATAATCGCAGCGTGTAAAATACCTTAAAACCGTCCCTTTACAAATATTAGCGGCCACATCCGACCCACGAAACGCAGAAATATACATTTCAAAACTTAAATTGATAATTCTGTCAAAAAGCTTTACAAATACAATGAGTTGGGTGGGTGAGATTAGGTAAATAATTTCGAAAGCAATGTAAAATTTGTAGAAGTTAGTAAAACTTTATTGGAAATACAGAAAGCATTTAATGAAATGTAAGGAAAATCGCGGTTTTAAGTATGGCTTTTAGCTATCTATCTATTTTTATTCGAAGCGAAAAATGAAATTCATTGAGCTTGGGCAGGGACTTGAACCCGCACCTACTTGGCTATCCGAGCCGTACACAAGCACTACCAATTGTGCCACCAAGTCTCCGTACAAGCTAAATGAAATCATTTAACGTTTACTAGCGACCCGCCCCGGCTCCGCACGGGAAAATGGTTATTGTGGCTTATCCTTAAGTATATTACGCATGTATTATACATATAAACCTTCCTCTTGAATCACTCTATCTATTAAAAAAAACCGCATCAAAATCAGTTGCGTAGTTTTAAAGATTTAAGCGCACAAAGGGACATAGGGACATAGGGACGGAGAAAGCGACTTTGTTTTATAATATGTAGTGATTTTACTATTGCTTTATCTCTTCTATTGCGATCTCTTCTCCAAGAAAACTAGAAATACGAAATATCCACCTATTTTTTCTACAATATAATTTCTTTCCTTATTGGTTCGCTAGCTGTACGCCCGCGTTGTTTCTTTTTACTTTTCCCGTGGGAATGAGATATTTTCCTTAGGTATAAATAAAGTAGACCATGTCACTTTCTAGCCCTTAATCTGTCTTTGTGCATAAATCTCTGTGAAAAACGGACAACCAATCAAACACACTTTCGCATAAAGTACTAGCTTTCCGCCGCGGCTCCGCTCGCGTTAACAGTTTTTCCCATGGGAATGAGAAATTTTCCCGCGGTTACATGTAGGTACCATAGGTTCTTTCCCAAGGTCTACCTATTCTATCTTTTTACCAAGTTTCATGAAAATCGTTTCAGTAGTTTTGGAGCCTATTCAATTCTTAGGAATATTTTAGGTAAATTTTTTACACCTTGGGCTGTGCCTTGGGTACATTATTAGAGCTTTAGTACGTAACCCTAATTTATTGCGGGGATAGTAATAGCTTATACAATGAAAGATTTTTTGAAATCGGTTTAGTAGTTCTCGAAGCTTATTTAAATTAAAGCAAACAAACAAAAAATAAAATCTTTCATCTTTATAATATTAGTTTAATTAAATTTAATTATTATGAGTTTTTTTAATCTTTATTCTTATTTTCATTTTTACTTTATTTTTATACTGCTATATCCTATTGGAGGATATTTCAATATGGCGGCAGCAATAAACCCGCCATATTTAAATAATTAATTGTGAGATAATGTCTTTTCACAGTTTCATGCTAGGCTTACAGCTTAGCATGCTCTTGACTGTACCTAATAGTCGTCATCATGCGATATACCTAGGTAATTAAACTTATTTGATCCTGAAAAGGTAGGCGAATCCTCTCATGGGATGAAAAGACTGCTATTGATGAGCGATTCATAAAAGGGATGCGCTAATGCGTCTAATTGGGACCCGTTTGATCCCAAATCCTTAGGGATAGGTATTCAGGGAATTGGTATATCAACGTGACAGTAGGTATCCACTTTAGAGTATAAATAAAAAAAAAGGTACTCACACTGTTAACCCTCCGCATACTAGGGAGGGAATATGAGGCTTTTTCAATCGTACTTTACAAAACATTGTTATTAGTAATTATACTTAAAAATTGTAAAAATATTAAAATATGTTTAAAAGATGCAACGCCTATTATATTACAATAATATATAATATTTGTACGGATTCCGTACGTAATCCAAAGAGTATCTATCATTATAGAGACGTAATAAACAATAATATTGATAAAATCATTTAATTCAGGCAAAAACCCATAAAAATTACAAAAATAATTGAAAATTATATTAAAAAAAAAGCAATAATTAAATGCTTAAACCTACATCTGGAAATGTAATACATGGAAATCTGAAAGAAATAAATAGTGTCAACTAGCTGAGGTGGTGAGGGGGGTTGTCTTGGGCTTGTGATTGCTCCGAAGGGCATGCAGCTTTTATTGATCAAAACTTACGGAAAACAAAAATATATCAGTATCAAATCACATATATTGTGTTGACAGGATCGGGTCGCCTTAATACGTCTCCTATAATATTCTGTGGATCATTGCAAATGGAAGAGGGAAGATATAGGTTACTTGACAATACGACACGACGACTTTGTCAGAAACATCATTGAAGGAAAGATAGAAGGGAAAAGGAAAAGAGGACGGGCTAGAAGGACATAAAAGTAGACCAAATTAAGGAAGGAATAGATGTCGTGTCGTATCAGGAGATCAAACAGAGGACGGAAGACAAAACAGAATGGCGTAGACTCCACCGACAAGAGCGCGGCTCCTAAGTTTGAAGAAGAAGAAAACTAGGTATTCAAAACAAATTCGTCCTTTCTCTATGGTACACCTGATACATTCTTATTTCAAAATACACTCAAATAAATTCCCACATAACGAAGCGAAAAGTGATATTTTTCATCTACTGGCATTAATGTAATATTTCATGGCTGTTGGTAGCCTAATCTTATTACGATCCCGAATTTCTGAACGAAACTGACAACGTGAGAAAAAGATATTTGTAAATTATACTCCCGCCAAAGGATGTTTTAAGTACCTAGGTACCTACTACCGTAGCTCCCACCACAGAATAAAATAATAGTACTTCCCGCCCGCCCTCTGATTAATAACTCCCGCCTTTATGCCGGGTGCTGGGGCGAGCGAGTTGTTCTACTTAGGGTGGATTCGACCAAACCTGAAATTATACTCGAGTAACTATACCAGGGATATATCTATTCCACGAATATAATGTCGAATAAAGTAATAGTCGTTTTTCCACGCAATCTATAGAATAGCAATTCTTGGAATAACTAAACGCGAATAGCAGAATGAATGATGAACGAATGTATTACCCGGCAAATAAATGTTGTTCTATAACGCGACGGGTGTTGGTGCTTAAACCGTATCAACTCGCTTTTGTCGTATTATAGTGTGGGAAAGTAACTGTCAATGTTCGGTCGGAAATGTATTCCAAGTTTTGTTCAATTTTTGTTAGCAGAGACACAGTTGCTTCTTTGCTCAAACGAAACCTGATTGCGAAATCACGATCATCGTAGTAGTCAAATAAATTATTTCTATCTTTTATCCACCTTGGACGTCTATATATAACATCCTCATCACTATCACTTTCATCGATCAAAACTGCTAAACGTTGCATTATAAATTTTTGTTAATCCTTGAAGAAGTGCGTCGAGTTGAACTGACAATACAGAACAACAAAAATCACATGGCGAACAGACGCCATTGAAATATTCTTAGAATAGCACCGCTATTCCACAAAAAATGGTGGTATAGTAAATATTCCCGAATAGGCTCACTATTCGTAGAATAGTACATGGTAAAACGTAAAACTGATTTACTCTCGAATAACTGGCGATTTATTCTAAGAATAAAATTTACTCTCGGTTGGTCGAACCCACCCTTATTCAATTAATCGCGTTTCGTTTTTCCACTTTTTGTTGTGGCAATGCTAACCGCATGTTGCCCAAACGCAAAAAAAATCTCAAGCGGAGAAATTGGGCTCGATTCTACATATTATAATATTACGCTCTAACTTAAATTTAAAAACCATAATATGGTTGATTGTCAACTTTTTAGACGTCAACATCAATGTTACGCGTAGTTCGCTCTAATTTAGCAGGCATTTAAAAATATTCCGAGTAAATTAAGGCGAGGTATTCCCGCAAAGGCAACGCTTTTGAGTTTTTTTATTTTGACAGCACAGCTGCGCTGCTTATATTTATATTATTAATTAAAAATTAAATTCATTCATCTCCCATCCTTTTCGATAGCCAATGAATGAAAGAGACTTACAATTAGTATACTAAAGTTCGTTCGTTAACAGTCACAACATTGACCCCACCAAGGGGCTCGAACGTTTCTTGAACGCGGGTTGGTCAACTTCCAATTCAACTTCACGCATAACCTTTGAATTTCTTCGCTGGTGTACGAATGCGGGTATCATCACGATGTTTTAATTCGCTGTAAGAGCGTAGAATTTAGACTAAGTACAGTAGGCAGCACATGCGGCTGGACATGTTAATCTTGGGAGGGCCCGTATTCCGTAGCAGTAGGGGTGATATTCGGAGTGCGAATGTCCAACCGCTGGCTTCTGTCCAACAAAAAGTTTCTCGTAAACCGTCGAAAAGTCTGAAATACAAAAAAAAAACTTTCTGTCTGTCTATAATTATGCTTTAACCCTTATACCATTGAACTGATTTTGATGAAAATTGGTACAGATATAGGTACCTGAAGGAAGGACATAGGCTACCTGCCTGCCTGTTCATGCTTGTCGAATGCGTGTAATAGACAAGGATGAACAGCGCAAAATGACGTAGGCTTGTGTCAGTCCCGTGGTCTAATTGTAAGACCTTGTTTGATCATAATAAGCAAGCATATTCTACACATCGGTGAATAAATAATTACCATCTTTAGGCTGAGCTCAACCACAAACGGATTATCAAGCACACATGACAGGGCATACGCTTTGATGACGTTACCAAAATGGCGGACTATTTTCCGGCGGTTACCCGCCAAAAGATTCTGCTGATTTATCTCAGCGAGGCGGGCAAAGGATATTTCGATAAACAGCTTAGTCTAGTATTCGTCGTACTAATATTTTCCATATGAACTTCAATAAGATTTATTACGTAGGTACTCCTGACTAGTTTTATTTAAGTACCTCGTAATCTATCTTCTTCCTCTATGTATATAACAAAACTGTAGAGATTAAATGTCTGTACATAGAAAAAAAAGATGAAATCCGAGTCAGGAGGATGTAAGAAGTGAAAAATATCCAGATAATTTTCTTTTTTTTGTTTCTCTCTCTGTATGTGTGTTTGTACGGGCTAATCTCCGAAACTTTTAGACCGATTCAAATGAAATTTTGCATAGTGGTTTTTTACATCCCTGGTCAACATTTTGAATACTTTAAATCGCGGAAAATTAAAGAGTTCCCGTGGAATAGTTCAAAATTACTACGGAAAATTCGAAAAACAACGCGGGCGTAGCCGCGGGCAGACAGCTAGTACTATAATAAAATTGAAGAATTGGCTTCACTGTACATTGATTTGATTTTCAAAAAACTGATTGTAGGTGTTAAAGGAAGTGTAGCGAAACGCAAAAATACATTTTTTTTAAATAATGTCCGTCCCTCTGTCTGTCTGTTTGTACACGCTAATCTCTGGAAACGTTGGTCCGATTTAAATGAAATTTTGCATGGTGGTACCTTATATCGCCGGTCAACATCTTAGATACTTATGTATGAGCACAAGAATTAAAAAAAAAACGCGGGCGTAGCCGTCGTTTAGGTGCATTTATTGCAATTTAGACCAACTGCAACTTTGTGAGTTAGACCAAACGCTAATTAGACCAAATGCACCTAAACGGTAGCCGTGGGCAGCTAGTAAGTACCTAATACTGAATTACACTTAATTTAAACAGAATTATATATACTTAACTAATTATGATTAAAAACGAGATATTTACCGTAGTTTTTGTTACAAAGGTGAAAGCATTTAGAAATAATTTACACAAATTGCGTAGTAGGTATTATTACGACAGAAGGATATTTCGCTACTTAAAAATAATGAATCTTAAGACTACAAAGCAAGTTGGTGAAAGTTAATTTATAAGCTACCGCTATTAAAACTCTTTGTAACTTTGTTCGAGATGCCACAGTGCCGGTTCAAGGGGGACTTAGCCTGACATTTATTTTTGCTGAAATTTAAAATCCAAGGAACTACTAGGTAGGTACTATTTTTTTATAAATATTGGTAGAAATTGTTATTTGAATCAATATTGGTATAAATATCAACAATTAGGTTTCCGACGCGGCTCCGTTATCAGTTTTTCCCGTGGGAATGAAGCATTTCCCCGCGGTAAAAGGTACCCTATGTTACTCAGGATGAATGTACCTTTCTAATGGTGAAAGAATTTTCGAAATTGGTTGAGCAGTTTTCGAGTTTATTAGGTTTATTTTTCTAGTTGGTAGGAATGAGGCATTTTTCCGCGGTAATGGTGAAATAATTTTTGAAAACCGTTCAGCAGTTTTTCAGTTTATTCATTACAAACATACAACACACACACACACAAATCCAAATCTCTCTTCTGCATAATAATACTAGTATTCCGCCGTGGCTCCGCCCGCGTTAATAGTTTTTCCGTGGGAATAAGGAATTGTCCCGCGGTAAATCGTTGCCCTTATTTTTTCCCATGGTCTATTCTATATTTGTGCTAAGTTTCACCAAAATCGATGCAGTAGTTTCGGAGCCTATTCAATAATTAGGAATATTTTAGGTATTTTTTACACCTTGGGTTATATTATTGAAGTTTTAGTACGGATACCTATTTTTTTTAAAATCAAATATAGCCTGTGTTACATGTTACTCAGGGATCATGTAGCTTCTCAACAGTGAAAGAATTTTTGAAATGGGTTCAGTAGTTTCGGAGCCTATTCGATGCAAACAAACAAACAAACCTTTCCTCCATATAACATTAGTGTAGATAATCTTCTTCTTCTTCTCATCCTGTAGTCCCTAATAAGGGACATAGGGCTCTCAGCATACTCCTCCACCGCGACCGATCGTGCGCCGCAACCTCTAACTCCGGCCAGCTCATGCCAAGGGATTGGGCCTCCTTCTCGACAGAGCGCTGCCACGTAGTTTTTGGTCGACCTCGCTTTCTCCTTCCCGGTGGGCGCCATTGCAAGGCCTGCTTGGGTATGTGGTCGTTGGTTCTCCTCAACGTATCCAGCGCCACATTCTATACCGGATTTCCTCCTCTATGGGCTTCTGGTCAGTCAGCCTCCGCAGTTCCGTGTTACGAATGGTTCGCGGCCAGAAGATTTTCAAAAATTTTCGCAAGCATTTGTTGACAAATACTTGGAGTCGGTCGGCAATGTCGTTCTTCACGAACCATGTTTCGCACCCGTAGAGAAGCACAGACTTGACATTAGAGTCGAACATCCTAAGCTTAGTGCGGCGCGATATAATTGAGGATCTCCAGACAGGTTTTAGGCGACCAAAAGCTGCTCTAGCTTTGTTTACCCGGGCTTCCACATCTGGCTCTGTTCCGCCTTCAGGACTCATAACACTGCCCAAGTAGGTGAACCTCCCCACCCTTTCCACGATTTCACCGCCGATGTTGACAGGAGTGGCATCAGTGGTATTAAGGCGCATTTCTTTGGTCTTTGAACAGTTTATCCGCAGGCCCTCCTTCACCGCTTCAGTGTAGATAATAAATAATAATAATAATGATGATACGAGTAGTATGATGACACCCATTTATTTGTAAGTATAAGTGTACACATTTAAAATTTCACATAGAGGATAATGGGAAATGTCTACGAATTAAGTTAGGTACCTACTTAATAAATGAGCTGTTAACGAGTACATAAAATTTCAGCTAAATTGGTCCAGCCGTTTTGGCGGATGATTGTCTCTTATTTTTATAATTATTCGATATTTTTATCGCAGCACCATTGGTTGCAGGCGTTTGGTAATTATTTGTCTAGGTAAACAATTGTATGCCGACACATAGTATGGTTGAAATCTCAAAAATAATATTCAACTTTTCATATAAACTTCAGTCACATTAGCGTCCACTTTTGTATTTTTATTTTAAGATTTTAACCTATGTTCCTTAGGGAAACTTGTTCAGTTTCATGAGGATTACCACTATGTTGCTGATGAATAACCAGTTGAATTTCACGGTGTATTTAAACGAAATTCTCTCCACGCAGTTTAACTCGCACTTGTTCGCATATTTTCTCAAATATCAATCAACCTTAGTCCAGCCCTTACCAACAATATTAAAAAGTTTAAAAGTAGCTGTATACAAGGGGTTTCTTTAGTCGGAAATTACTTACCTACTGGAGTTTAAACATTAAAGCCAGATTTGCCAAATGAGAATCATTTAGAGGTCCTACACTAAATAAAGGACGAACAGGCCTTAATCCATGCTGGCTTTATGGACAAATATGGTATTGAATACTTGGATATCTTGATGCCCTCTTTATAGATCGAGCTCCCATTGCAGAAAATCTTACCTCATCCGATTCCTACAAAGACGCATAAGTAAGTAGTAAAAGATTAATGTTTCGGAGCTTAATAATATTTTGCCTTAGCGTTACCTGAAAGAACATTGTTTATTTTTTAGTTCAAACTATCAAATTTGAGTCAATGTTATGATAACAGGCAAAATATTTTTAACCTGTGCTTCAAAACATTAATTTCACTACATTATGCGTCCTTCTTGAAATCGGATGAGTAAGTATTTTCTGCAACGGGAGCTTGCTCTAATAACGTAACGCCCACAAATCTGAAATGCCTGAAGGCTATAGTCTATTTCATATAAATCCGGACAAAAGTTCATTGATCTCTTCCTTTATTGAAATTTATTAAAAATAATGTAACGCCAAAATGTCTGGCAAGGTCACACGCTCACCCCACCTTCAACTACGGTATGCCAAATTAAGTACCTACCTATATTGCGCTAATTTCCTATAGTTTTATCGTATCGTTTGAAAAAAATGTGCGCATTGTATGCAGTCGTCAATGACCTTCCTTTTGTCCGGATTTATACGAAACAAACTATAAAAGGGGAGATTTTCTGACAGCTTGAAATTAGTTCTTTAAGATTTCCGTAGATGACGCTAGTAAAATAATGAGAACAGTGAGATTTGTTGTATAGACTTTTAGACTTTATTTTTGTCGAATTGTACATGGTTCTGACTGAGATTAAATTTTAGGATAATTATAATAATAATTCAATACTTCGATATTTATTACCTCACTATTTACTAGTGCCATCTGTTGAGCCGTTTTGTAAGGATTTTTTTTCTTAATTGCTACTGGAAATCTTCCCACTGTCAATAACCCTATCCCTTAGTAGAGAGCACGTGCATCGCTCCGCTGCCTTTATGTCAAGCGTAAGCAAATTTTGGCAGATTTTGTATGGGAGGTGAAATCAATAACTTTTTTTTGCAACTTATCACTGCACAAATGTTTGTCCTATTAAATTGCTTAATTTCACCGGGAAAAATAATCAGCTCCGATAACCATTTAATACTAAACGAACGCGCTGAAGATATTCGGACTGTTCATATCCGTGCTTATACGGTTCATACTCGATTAGGCGTACTCTATTCTAAGCCCTAACCTTTGTTACAGGTACCCCCAATAGACTACCTACGCCAAGTGACCTTGGACCTAGGGGGGGAGGGGATGCTGGGAACCGTCACGGAGCGACACATGATCAGGAGATCCCCGCCCACACACCAGCAGCAACCCAAGAGTACCGTCAAGACCCTCATCAGGAGGTTTAACGAGGTAACTGAAAATTAAATACTCTTCGTACTTTCTTGTCTCCTGGTACTTTTCTGATTAATTCGACGCAGTTTTTACACGCCGTATATATTGAGCTTCACGTATATACGTATATATTGGAATCTTAATTTGACCCGCTTCCCGGTCTTCGGTTAGGACAAAAATTTTCACACGCTCTGAGTTCTGATGACAATACATAACCAGCTAAGAAACGTCATTACAAATCCAATATGGTGGCCTCCCCAAGATGGCGGACTGGCTGTTTGAAATCCACCCCCTTGATAATGGGTATCAAATGAAAGGGTTTGCTGTCAGGAATACGAAAAAAACAGTCACGGGACTTAAATTCAATATGGCGGACGTCTAAGATGGCGGACAGAAAGCGTGTTTTTTAGTTTTTTAAACTATGTATTATTTCTAACGTACATAATATTTGCATAAATAATAACATGGAACTGTCAAGATGTCTATTTCTTTAAACAGTTCTTTAAGTGATTCCCGACACCGAAGTTGGTATATTGCTCTAATGGCTCTTTTCTGCAAAATAAAAACTGTGTTAATATCGGATGCCCTACCCCACAATATCAAGATATCGTAAGCCATTATACTATGAAAGTAACTGAAATAAACTAACCTAGCTGTTGGTATGTCTGATAACTGTCTTATTTTCCTCATTAGTTTTTATTTTCCTTCCAAGTTACTAAGTTTTACTCAAACCAAAGGCTCATCTCACACTAATGAGGAATAAACTCTTAATTTAAAGAGGCGATGCGATATCAGTTTGAACATAACTGGCAGGTTCGCGCAATGTGTGCGCTGCTGTGGAGAAGAACCCGCCGAAGAAACTCCACAGGATCGCATCTTTTGTTCTTTTCTCTTTTTTAAGATCAGTAAGGGTGAGGATATAAAGAAACAGGCACAGAATACCAAATAGTAGTTCCCGGTACAGACAAACCGGTACGGGTAGGTACCGATGCGTGCAGGTACAATATCCCAATGTTATTTATTATAATTTATTATGTGCGCTCACGCAGATTATATGTAATGACCTGAGTGCCAAGTGCGAGTTTTTTACTCACGAAACGCGCTCGATTACGACGACGTAAACGTGCATTTAGTATGGAGAAATTTTAGTTCATCTAACTGTCTACAGATGGCGTAGTTTCAATTCCATACAAAATCGCGTTTACGCTCTCGATTTCGAGCGCATTTACTTTGGTTGCAAAACTCGCACTAGGCACTCTGGACAGGCTTATACGGGCCTGAACTTGAGGTCAATAAAGACAAATTACTTGTTTTATGTTTGATCACCTGTACCGATCTGTACCGATCCGCACTGACAAGTCCGTACCGACGTACTCACTTGACACAGTATCAGATACGTTACATGCTATGCGTACCCTCCTTATTATGCACACATCGAACCTAATGGAAAGGCTTACGTAAAAGCTCGGTGTAAATGTGGCGTAACACTATAAGGAAATCCATTGACGAGCCCCTAATCCTACGGTACCTTAGGCGAGGACGTTTTCATTTCCATATTTCGCTATTCACACTATAGAATTCCTTCTTGTAGGGTGACAATACATTTTGTTTGAGATTTATGCGGTTTCAATTAATAATAAAGGGTGTAAGGAAAAGTCTCATTATCGTTTGTATATATAATACGAATGCTTAGTTACTGATTTTATAAGAAATTAAACACAAATCATCATCATTTCAGCCTGTAGACGTCCACTGCTGGACAAAAGCCTCCCCTAAAGATCTCCACAACGATCGGTCCTGCTCGGCCCGCATCCAGCGGCTTCCCGCAACCCTCAATAGATCGTCGGTCCACCTTGTAGGAGGCATGCCCACGCTACGTCTTCCGGCGCGTGGCTGCCATTCGAGAACCTTTTTTCCCCAACGGCCATCGGTCCTACGTGCAATGTGCCCCGCCCACTGCCACTTAAGTTTCGCGATTCTTCGGGCTATGTCGGTGACTCTGGTCAGCCTACGGATATCATCATTCCTGATTCGATCACGCAAGGAAACTCCAAGAATAGCCCTCTCCATCGCTTTTTGGGTGACTTTGATCCTTCTTATGAGGCCCATGGTAAGCGACCACGTCTCGTATCCATAAGTCATCACTGGCAACACACATTGGTCGTCATTTTTATATTACGAATGTTCAATAAATATGCAACGCCAAACGTGTAAACTAGATAAAAAATTGTCAAGTTTTTGTTTTGCTAACGTCGTCGCGTCGTTTCACAAAGTACATACATACTATGCCCCAACGCCACTTAATTGTTTGCGCGAGCGGCCTGAGGTGAATGAATTTTTTTTAATGGTGATATAATGCCAAAATATGCATTTTTTTAAGTACCTACTTTGTACGTCACTTGCACTGTACCTGGTCTGCAATATTATGATACTTGTCCTAACATGTATAGGATAGGTATAAGTGGCCGTAAGGTTAATTTAAATTCTATTATAACCTACTTTATCCCTAACTTAACGTAACCTAACCTAACCTCAAATCTAACCTAACCTCTAACCTAACCTAACCTAACCAGTAACCTAACCTAACCTCTAACCTAACCTAACCTCTAACCTAACCTAACCTCAAACCTAACCTAACCTCTAACGTAACCTAACCTCATTCATGGGTATAATAGGTACAAAATGTTGTTTCGACATGTTGATGTAAAACATCTATTTTTCTAACATCCTGTATAGGATAGGTATAAGTGGCCGTAAGGTTAATTTATTCTAATATAACCTACCCTAACCCTTAACGTAACCTAACCTAAATTCTAACCTAACCTAACCTAACCTCTAACCAAACCTAACCTCTAACCTAACCTAACCTCTAACCTAACCTAACGTCTAACCTAACCTAACCTCTAACCTAACCTAACCTCTAACCTAACCTAACCTCTAACCTAACCTAACCTCTAACCTAACCTAACCTCTAACCTAACCCAACCTCGAACCTAACCTAGCCTCTAACCTAACCTAACCTCTAACCTAACCTAACCTAACCTCTAACCTAACCTAACCTCTAACCTAACATAACCTCTAACCTAACCTAACCTAACCTCTAACCTAACCTAACTTCATTCATGGGTATAATAGAGGCGAGGGGTAAAATTGATTATTAGCGTGGCAACCGTGGCGAGCCGATCGTGGCGAGAGGGCATCGGTTGCCGCGTCGCGCTATATTTATTAAAGGAAACGTTTCTCTAAATACCACTAATAAAGTTTATATTCGTAAGAGCTTCGTTCCCGGCACCCAGGAATTGGTAATTCCCGGTAAATACGTCATTCCTGGATTCGAGAAATATTTTCCTTTGTAGGGTATTCCCGGGAACATTTTAATGATCTGAAATACAACAACAGCTGATACGGATTCTCGTCGAGAAGACCTGTGAACAATCAAAAAAGGAAAATATAAAAAGCGTCTTGTTCTCGAAAATAAGAACCAAACGCAAACGCATAATATTTTCAATTTCTGGAAATTTTGCACCTAAAATTCAAAGTCGACTAGAAATTTGAAGTTTTCATTTTTCATTTTTCTCGTGGCACCGCCCGCTCTATGGTCTATTCTAATCTTTATACTAAGTTTCATTAAGATCGGTTCAGTAGTTTTGGAGCCTATTCAATGCAAACAAACATCCCAAAGATGATTTTATTTGTATCTGTAATGTTTTGAGTCATCTAAGTATACTAATTTTGTAACATATATATAGCTTACATAATTCAAACAGCGATCTCTGTTGACTTTCAACAAATAATTAAAATAAATATAGCAAATTCACAATTTCCCAGGAATTCCCGGGAGAGCCAAAAAATCATTCCCGCTTCCCAGGAATTAAAATGGCACGGAAAATACGAAACCCAAATTCATATAATTCATTTAACCCTAATTCTAGCAGATAGGTACATGTAAAAACACTTGAAGCAATCGCAAACTAATTTTACTTTTACTTTTTTTTTACAACCTAACTTTCTTAATTCTAACCAAACCGAAACTAACCTAACTTACTTTGAAAACTTCCAAATTGACAGTCGCAAAACTTACGTAGACATTCACTAGATAGCTTTTGCAACTGAGTGCTTTGCTTTGTCTTAGACGCTTGCTAACGTCTTTTATTATATCCCCACCGAGGAGCTACCCTATAGTCAAATTCACACACAATTTGTGTGTAGGTTTCCTCACAATGTTTTCCTTCACCGTAAGAGCGTCGAATAAATGTACATATTATTTCGAAAATCGATTGAATCTAAATTGGTAAATAGGTAAATAATATTGAATCTAAATTGGTTCGAAAGTCCTTCATACCAAAACGTACCTATTTATTTTATCAATATTTAATTAGTCAATATAAAAATACCAGCAGCGGTCTATTGGAAACTAGAAGATTTATGTAAATTGGTATATAAATAACCTCCTACGCTTCTAGACTTTCGAAGAAAATCACTTGAGCGTGGGCGTCATTTTAATTCATTCGCTGAAATTCGCTCCCAAACTAACAGTGGTGGCGATTCTCAGCTCACACAAGTATTGCCGCAATAGTATTGACTATCGATAGTATCGATAGCTTGAAAAATAGTAACATTATCGATAGGGTGCAATCCTCCAATATTATTGATTTTGGCAATACTATCGGTAGTATTGCTTTTTAATAGTATCGATAGTATCGATTGATTTTAATCAATAGTAACGATAGCTATTGAAACAAACAAACTATCGATAGTACAATAGGTTTGTTGTTGCAATAGTTACCGATAGTATCGATAGTTTGTATTGATAGTATCGATACAGTACTATTGATTAAAAACTGTCGATACTATCGCTAGGGTGAAATCCGATAGTATCGTTAGTAAATAGTTTGGCACATAGAGGTAGACATTGTTTTTTGCTTTACCTAGGATTTACATAGCTTGGGAAAATTGTGTGATAACTTATGAAATCCCTACACGCAGGGCCTACAGGATAAAAGGAGATGCACTACAGCAAGTATTGAGTATCTTTTTTTTAGTTTTTCGTCAATTCTGGACAGGCAAAGGGAATCTTGGCCCATACTGCCTCGTCATAAATTTGGTCTTCTTTGTTATATTAGAGCTTCGATTAGAGTAAGGCCGAAGCCAAGTCTTCAAAATAATAATCAATCCGTTAAGGGTCAAATCCGAGAAAATCATGCCCTGACTTATAAAAAGCGTAATTCTTGTCTAGATGTCTTCAATAGTGCTTCGAATATACTCTCAATATTTTTTGAAATCTAGCGAGCTTTGTTTTGATTTTGCATTTTAATATTGAACTGCATGAATTAATATTGAGCCACCAGTTATAAGCACATTGAGCCACCAGTTACCGTGTGGTCACCCTGTAAGTACCCTATGGACTTGTCCTATTTACGTAATCCGATCGTAGACATCGTAATATGCAAATACCTCTTTATAACCAGCGAAGACCCTTAACGCAGTAAAAAGATCTTACAGCGCGCCATGGTCATTCGTGATCAATATATGAAGAAGGGATTTTCTCACAGCTGAAATTAAGAAATGGAACAAAGAAAAGTTAAAATGTGTATCAATAGATGGCACTAATACAGGCCGGGCCAGTCCGGGTTACAGTTAAAAAGAACATAATTCATTGTAAATTTTTAATAATATTCCAAAAAGGGCCTTTATCATCAACAATAGCGTATGAATTAATCGGTATACAAAAATTAAAATGTCAAAAATAAGTTTTTTTTTTTGTTATTTTTACTTATTTATTAGGTAACACCTTAACCTGTGCCTTAACCTGCTTATCCTAACGCCATAGTAGGTACCGAACTTATTACAATTATATTTTACTAGCGACCCGCCCCGGCTCCGCACGGGAAAATGGTTATTGTGGGTTATCCTTAAGCATATTATGCATGTATTATACATATAAACCTTCCTCTTGAATCACTCTATCTATTAAAAAAAACCGCATCAAAATCCGTTGCGTAGTTTTAAAGATTTAAGCGTACAAAGGGAGGGACATAGGGACATAGGGACAGAAAAAGCGACTTTGTTTTATACTATGTAGTGATTTAGTGTTTGGAAAATCCCTCAATGTACAAAATGTTTCAAATACTAACAGTAATTTTTTGACTGGTCTTGAAAGTAAAGTATCGCTAGATAATTTTATTAAAACTGGTTGAAAATCTGTACATAGAAAAAAATGCTAAAAACCGAGTCAGGGGGATGTAAGATAAGAAGTGATATAGAACTTATCCAGAATTTTTTCTTTCTTCGTTTCCGTGTTTGTCTGTTTGCTCCGAAACTGTTAGACCGATTTGAATGAATTTTTTCATGGTGGTACCTTATATCTCCGGTTAACATCTTAGATACCTACTTTAAATTACGGACAGTTAAAAGGTTCCCGTGGAATAGTTCAAAAACTATAGTAACTTATACGGCTCAGCATCTTATACGGGCTTTTCTCCGAAACTGTAAGACCGTTTATATAAAATTTCGCATGGTGGTACTTTATATCCCCGGTTAACATCTTGGATCCCTTTTTATCACGGAAAATAAATTCCCGTGTAATAGTTAATAATTATAATACATAGTTTAAAAAACTAAAAAACACGCTTTCCGTCCGCCATCTTAGACGTCCGCCATATTGAATTTAAGTCACGTGACTTTTTTTTTCGTATTCCTGACAGCAAACCCTTTCATTTGATACCCATATCATGGGGGTGGATTTCAAACAGCCAGTTCGCCATCTTAGGCAGGCCGCCATATTGGATTTGTAATGACGTTTCTTAGCTAAGCATGTATTGTCATCAAAACTCAGAGCGTGTGCAAAATTTCATCCTAATCGAAGACCGGGAAGTGGGTCAAATTAAGATTCCAAGATTTTTTTCGTACATATAATGGGGAGGCCGCCATATTGGATTCGTAATGACGTTTCTTAGCTAGTCATGTATTGTCATCAAAACTCGGAGCGTGTGCAAAATTTCATCCTAATCGAAGACCGGGAAGTGGGTCAAATTAAGATTCCAAGATTTTTTTCGTCGTTTCGATTGGGGAGGCCGACATATTGGATTCGTAATGACGTTTCTTAGCTAGTCATGTATTGTCATCAGAACTCAGAGCGTGTGCAAAATTTCATCCTAATCGAAGACCGGGAAGTGGGTCAAATTAAGATTCCAAGATTTTCTTACATACATAGTTACTTACAAGTGAAGCTAATATAAAGCGTGTAAAAATTACTACGGATAAGTCGAAAAACACAAAAGACAGGAGGGGAGTCAGTTAGTAGCATCGACGACGTAGCCTATGTCGTCGATGGCTAGTTAGTGTTATAAAATAACTCCGTCTGTTTCTTACGCTTTCACGCCAAAACATCGAAACCGATTTTGATGACACTTGGTATGGATAGATATAGAACAGAATAGACCTTGGAGAAGACATAGGCTACCATTTACTGCAAGAAAGAACCTCCTTCCCTCGGGAAAATCTGTTCACGCGGGCAGGTTGTTGGATTCCCTCTAATATAGTTGAGCTAGGCGATCCATGGCTGACCCATACGTCAAACCCGTGAACGTGGTGCTGCTTGGGGGGACTGGTCTGCTCTAGTCGATTGCCGGTTGTTTTGTTTTATCGGTTATATAGTTTACTAGCGACCCACCCCGGCTCCGCACGGGAAAATGGTTATTGTGGGTTATCCTTAAGTATATTATGCATGTATTATACATATAAACCTTCCTCTTGAATCACCCTATCTATTAAAAGAAACCGCATCAAAATCCGTTGCGTAGTTTTAAAGATTTAAGCATACATAGGGATATAAGGACATAAGGACATAGGGACAGAGAAAGCGACTTTGTTTTATACTATGTAGTGATAGTCCGGTCAATTTAGACATTCGAAGTTACATAAATTCCCATCAAGCTGAAAATCGGTAAGATTGTTTAAAATATGATTAAAAATAAAATTTGAAAGTTTCCCATGGTTCCCCTGTATGGAAATATTCATTTAAATTTTTACAACTTTTTGTGGAGTTTCTTCCGGCGAGTTCTTCTCCACAAAAGACAGCCAAATCGTGAACTCGCCTCGACGCGACGTCGAAAAGTGATTTGTAAAATCTTACTTCGAATAAACGCTATTTGAATTTGAATTTGGATAGGTAGCACAATAAATCAGATTACAGTACAATATCTTTTTACCTATCCCTAAGGGAACAGACTGATAAAATTTGCCGGAATGCCCTTATGAGGTTATTCTGGGACCGGATTATTTCCATGTTACGTTCATGGAGTTTTTATTCAATGCAGTAAGCTGAATTGTATATTCGATCGTAAAACCTCCTACTAATATTATAAACGCGAAAGTTTGTAAGTATGGATGAATGTTTGTTACTCTTTCACGCAAAAACTAATGAATGGATCTTCATGAAACTTCACAATAATATAGCTTATACATCAGAATAACACATAGGCTATATTTTACCTTGGGAAAACCCCTGATTCCCACGGGAAAAGCTGTTAGCGCCGTGGAGCTGCAGGGCGAAAAACTAGTATATATAATTTTCAATACAGACACAGCCCCGTGGTCGAGTGGTAACAGTGACATTCCCCAGGTTGTTTAGGCATTGGCATTCTATGGTTTGGGTCATTACAGGCTGAATCACCTGAAAAAAATAATGATTTCTTGCTATTGAAAGCATGTAAAGCCGTTGGTCCCGGCTACTTTCTACAGAATCCAGTTTTAGCTCGAGCCATGTCGTGTTTCGCTCAAATCCCAGTTCGGGATTAATCCAATTCGGGGATCGTCGGTGGTGGAGGTGGGGACTCGTCGAACAAATTTCAGAGAGAGAGGAGAGAGAGGCTCGGACCTAAGCCTAGCGCGTTGATACTGAAAAACGTCGTGAAGGAGACGACGCCTGAGGGGCTTCGTCTCAATTTTGATTTTGATTTTGGCCGCGCTCCCGCCGGCGGGTGCCGCACTGGGCCAGCGTGGTCGACTAAGGCCTATTCACCCTGATTCGTGGGTAGGCACGAGCCCCTCGGTGGGGTCATTTATGGGCTGTTAACGAACGCACACACAAGACTTGTTCTTTATAAAAAAGTTGTTGCCATTATTCAAAATTTTGTCTCACTACGTCCTTTTAAGCTTAACTGTGCAGTGACTGTACTGTACCCGATATCAGCTGATCAAACAATTTACTTTCAGAACAAATTACTTTTCCTATCAATATTCAAGATCCATTAGAATTTCGTTGAAACACTTTGATTCGAGGATCTTCTTAAGCAAACTCTGAGAATAACCCTTAATTTATTGTAACCTAAATCTGTGAAAACTATTTCGACCCATATCTTCATATTTTTTAAATTTATTCAACAATTTATAAGTTTTTAATATCTTATAAATTAATCACTGTTTCAAGTTAACGTGCTCACGATTACCAAGTTTATTTGTAGCCAAATGTGCACCCATTCCTAACAGCGCGAAAGTAAATTAGACAATCGAAGCGGCAAAAATACCTTTGTATTGCAAAGTTATTTTTGCTGCTGCTCTACGACCAAAATGTAAAAGGAAATAAAATAAAATAAAATAAAAAATAAAATAAAAAAACATTTATTGCGACATAAAGACACGGTAATAATACAGAAGCAATGATAACAGTACTAACTTAGGTCTAAATGTCACAATGGGTAATGGGCTCAGCGACTGCTGGGCTGAGTTACAGACAGACCCAGCGCTGGTTTTCAGCCCACACCCTAAGAGGAAGAGAAGTCATGTAGCCAACGGAGGATAAAAAAGAGTCATCAGTGATGTAGTCCCTTAAAGACCACCATTCTGATTCCGTTTCTTCTCCCGCAGGTGTCAGGGTGGGTGACCGACCTGGTGGCTTCGCAGCCGACCCTGGAGGAGCGCAAGGTGGCCCTGGCTTGCATCCTGCGGACGGCCCTGACCTGCTGGAACATTGCCAACTTCAACACTGCCATGGAAATCGTGGCGGGACTCAAGTCAGTGACCTTCGTTTGTTTTTTTCCTTTTTTATCCCAATGATGTACAAAAAAGCCGGTACATGCGGCTGGATATTAGTAAACGAATGTCGCTACTGCTACGGGATAAAGATCAAACAGTCCAACTGTAAGAGCTATCTAACTGTACCAGGCGAGTGTCACTCCGTAGTCACTGGTCGTAGCAAACGCGTTTTGACTACCTACTTCTTTTTGAATAACAACTGCATATCAACTACAAGTCAATGGCGCTAGGCGCTATGTAAAACACCCCAGAACACCACCGGCGGAGTCCCGCGGAGCCTGCGGGGTGCGGGACGTGGGGCGCTATATCGGGCGGGGAACTCATTTCGGCGCGGGGGTGTGAGTGTCCTTTCTGTACGGGTTAGTACTATTATTTTCTTCTGTGCCGAAGTTTAGGTATGATCGGACGATGCGCCCTGGGAGGTGTTAACAGCGCTATCGAATCAAGAGCAAGAATAAAAAAGAAGAGTCAAAAGACGTCAAGAACTTGAAGAAAGAAGCCTAGGTACAGTGGGCAGGGGTTTCTTTCGGCCTTCAGCTGTTTGTAGTCTGTAGGCCGGCGGAAACTACTTGCTGACTGTACCTGTTATCGCCATTTCTAGAAGAGAAGAAGAAATATCGAAGAATGCAGAATACCGGATGGATCAGTGCCAAATTAGAAGGAATGCCGATGAAAATTACTTAGACATTAAGACAAAGGAGCCAAGTCTGAACGAAATTTGATAGGTGTAAGACTCCATACACATTAAGCGGTTAGCCGCAGGAGGCGGTTGCAGTGGCGGCACAGAATAAAATAATAGTACGAACCCGTACACTCACCCCCCCGCGCTAAAATGAGTTCCCCGCCCGATATAGCGCCCCACGCACGCCCCGCACCCACCAGGCACCGCGGGACTCCGCCGGTGGTGTTCGGGGTGTTTTACATAGCGTCTAGCGCCAGTGACTTGCAGTTGATATTAAGTTGTTATTCAAAAAGAAGTAGCTTGTCAAAACGCGTTTTCTGTATGGAGTGACCGCAGTGGTAGCGGTTAGCTTCGCGGCGCCTATAGCCGTCATGTCAGTCGGATCAGCCAGATTAACCGCAGCGGGTATTTTTGAGGTTTTTTGACGCCCCCTTCCCCCTTGATGTGGTTTCGTAAGATTTTGCTCAACTCCCCCCTCCCTAATCTTACTTGAAATTTTCAAAATATTATATGTTTTGGCTGTAAAGGTGTTGATTATTTTAAAGAAAACGTCATTTGTTCTGTTACTTTTGTTTAAGACTAGCAAAGACTTTATTCGAGAATATTACCGTTATTTAAAATTACAGTGATAAAATTTAATAATAAATATTTAAACGAAAAATAAAAGATTTATTCTAATTCAGACCATGGAGACTTGTGCACGCAAAAATTACATGATATTTTCTACGACCCCCCCTCCCCCCTAAGTAAGATTTGGAAAGACTTAGCTTGATCCCCTCCCCCCTAAAAAACCTCACGTAATAAATGGACGCCCCCTACTAAGGGGGCGTCACTAGACAATAACGTACTGAAGTCAGCACATGCGGTTGGACATTCGCACTACGAAATTCACCCCTACCGCTACGGAATACAGGTGCTCTAAAGGTCAACATGTACAGCCGCATGTGCTGGCTACTGTACCTAGATTCGATAGTTATCTATCTCTGGCAGTGACTGTGATAGTTGCTCCTGGTTTTGATGTTGAAAACCTTTGAAGATACCATCGCACTCAGCAAATTATGACATATTATTTGAAATGGGTCCTATTATTATAAGCTACCAGCTTACCGCACCGGCTCCGCCCGCGTAAGCAATTTATCCCGTAGAAATGAGGAATTCCCGCAGTAAAAGGTAGTCGATGTTCTTTCCCAAGGTCTACCTATTCTATATTTGTACCAAGTTTCATCAAAATCGGTTCAGTAGTTTCGGAGTCTATTCAATTATTAGGAATATTTTAGGTAATTTTTTACCCCTTGGGTTACATTATTGGAGTTTTAGTATATAGCATAAGTTACCCGGAAATAGTGTAGCTTCTTAACAATGATAGAATTTTTGAAATTGGTTTAGTAGTTTCGGAACCTATTCAATGCAAACAAACAAACAATCAAAACTTTCCTCTTTATAATATTAAAGTATATCTAATAGATGTAATGTAATAATAGTGTTGTTGCCGCTAAACTATCGATAGTATCACGATGCATCGACGACCTTGAATATTGTCGATAAGTGTCGATAAGTCGTGCTATAGAAAATATAGTTAGTGTGACAAAATAAATTAACTATCTATAGATATATTAAATTAGTACCTAGTACCTACCTACAATATTAACTATCCATACTCACACAAGATAGTTTCGATAGTATATTGTTCAAAACTATTAAACTGTGTTGGTAGTTTTAATGTATGCAATTTTTTTGTAACTCGGCAAAGTACTTTAGGTTCGTCAAATAACATGCGGAAATCGCTTTCTATTGGTTGAAAAAAGCCTGTCATATATTGGTACATATATATGTGACGATCCACGTGAAAAGGTACCTTATGGATGGTTTTAGAACATATGTAATCTTTTTGGATTTGAAAAGCTTATGAGTAGCTGATTACAGATGCATAACTCAATACCGACCATAAGGTACCTCTGCACGTGGAACGTCACATATTTTTTTCAAGTTTGATATCAAGCCGTAGGTACCCATGTGAAAGTCATATCATAACATTGATATTCGCAAGGACATTTTCAACAGATAATTATTTTTAATTTTTAGTCGAAGCGAAAAATTAAGATTATTGAGCTTGGGCAGGGACTTGAACCCGCACCTCCTGGGCTATCCGGGCCGTACAGGCGCACTACCAATTGTGCCACCAAGCCTCCGTACAAGCTCAACGAAATAATTTAACGCTTTCGATTTTTTTTTACTACGTGCTTAGAGTGCACACAGTATATACTAACAGGCGTCATCTGTTGAAAAATCAATAAGATAATTATTTGTCGTAAATGAGGCAAAAATTTACGTCAATTAGCAAACAAATACGATTTCTTTAAATTTTTATAATTTGAAATCCGCTTAAATGGAACCCTAGTATCAATCAACACTACGAGTATTAACTTAAATTTTCACAATAACCTCGATACTATCGAATAGAAGTATCGACTATCGAACAATAGTATCGATAGTATCGACGCAGTACGACCAATAGAAATTATCTATCTGAAAAGATAGAATAGAGGCACTACTTGACAAAATGTGACATATTGAAGACGTAGGTCGAAATTTCTGTATACAGGGTGTTAGCTTCGGCTTAAAAAAACTAAAAGTTCTGTAATATACCTACTGTTTAGATCATAATTATATTTAGTGTTTTCTTTTTGTTTTCGACAGATGACGATGTTAGTTTATTTATTTTTCTTTGTAGAAATTATGTTATGTATTTTTCCTCCGCGCCTTCCAGTGAGACAAACATAATTTACTAGCGACCCGCCCCGGCTCCGCACGGGGAAATGATTATTGTGGGTTATCTTCACTACATAGTATAAAATAAAGTCGCTTTCTCTGTCCCTATGTCCCTATGTCCCTTTGTACGCTTAAATCTTTAAAACTACGCAACGGATTTTGATGCGGTTTTTTTTAATAGATAGAGTGATTCAATAGGAAGGTTTATATGTATAATACATGCATAATATACTGAAGGATAACCCACAATAACCATTTTCCCGTGCGGAGCCGGGGCGGGTCGCTAGTTAAGTATATTATGCATGTATTATACATATAAACCTTTTACTCTTGAATTACTCTATCTATTAAAAAAACCGCATCAAAATCCGTTGCGTATTTTTAAAGATTTAAGCATACAAAGGGAAAAGGGACAGAGAAAGCGACTTTGTTTTATACTATGTAGTGATACCCACAGAACCAGTACAGGATTTCATTTTTAGTTTGTGGGTTTTTTGGGGCATTAACACCTACATTGTGTAAGCCTCGGCTTAAAAAAACTAAAAGGACATTCTCCTATATGGATCTGATGCCTGGTAGAAATTGCTAGAACGAATACGGCCGCCTATATGTACGTACAATTGTAAACCCATTTTCTATATATTCATTTCCATTAACCCTACATAATTGTTCGTTAACAGCTCATGCCCACCCTGAAAGGGTGAATAGGCCTTAGTCCGCCGCTGGCCCAGTGCGGATTGGTCACCAACACACAACCATTGAATTACTTCGCGGGTGTGTGCAGGTTTTCTCACGATGTTTTCCTTCACCGTAAGAGCGTCGAATAAACGTACATATGAATTCGAAAATCGAAAACACATTGGTACGTGCCGAGGTTTGAACCCGCGAACTTCCGAATGGAAGTCAACGACCCTAGCCACTTGGCCAGCGACGCTCCAGGTACATATTGAACAGTAATATAACTTAGATACGAACACCCTGTATATCTAGAGAGATAGCAAAGAAATGAAGTAATTTTCGTGATTGAAATCTCTTTTGATCAGCTCTGGCGTGATTCGGAATCTAAGGTTCCCAAAAAAGACAAAATTACTTTCTCGTACACCTACTTCTATTCAATACTAATCATACTTCATTCATACTAATATTATAAAGAGGAAAGATTTGTATTTGTGTGTGTATGTTTGTATAAACTCCAAAACTTTGGGGCCAATTTAAAATTTCTTTCACCATTAGAAAGCTACATTTACACTGAGTAACATAGGCTACCTTTTACCGCGGGAAAATGCCTCATTCCCACGGGAAAAACTGTTAAGGCGGCACCTCGAAAAACTTAAAATCGCAGTAGAGGCGTGGTTTTAAACGGACCACTGATGGCAGTGCAGGACAGTAATAGCGCTAAACGGTGCCGTACATGTGGAACAGAGAAAGGTGTGCTGTTAGCGCGCTAGAACTAAACAGCGTAAGTGCCAAGTTCTTGTGAGTCCATTTATAGAAAAAGTACTACATATAATAAAAATGTTTCTAAACTAGATTTTAGTAAGGTTGAATACCATACTTGTAACTAAGTTTCAACGTCTAGTACGTTGCCGTTTACCTATAGGAAGTGAAAAAAGATAGTAGAAGGTGTTACTTTGACGCGATTTTTTATCGATAAAATGTTGAGAAAACGTGTTTCCAATCAGATGAGTATTTAGATTATATGATCAAGTTATGTATATCTGAAAATCATAATACCTACTTGTACAAATTACGAGAATCATCGATTCAAAAAACACTAAAATTTTCAAGGTGCCGCCTTAACGCGGGCGGAGCCGCGGCGGAAAGCTAGTCATATTATAAAGAGAAACATTTTTATTGTTGGTTTGTTTGCATTGAATAGGCTCCGAAACTACTGAACCGATTTCAAAAATTCTTTCACTGTTGGGAAGCTACACTATACCCGGGTAACATAAGCTATATTATTTTGTAACCCAAAGTGTAAACAACATTTTAACAAAAATATAAACCGCCGGAAAGATTGAATATGAAAAAAAAATGTGTGTCTGTTTGTTACGCTTTCACCTATAAACCACTAAACAGATTTTAATGAAACTTGATACAGAGATAGAATAGACCTTGAGGAAGGACATAGGCTACCTTTTACAACGCTAAATACATGGCTCCCACGGCAAAATCTACATTCTGTTATCCCCTTTTTTAAATAGTATTATTTACAAAATCCAGACACAAGGCAAACACAACACAACGTGCTCATCACACGAATGTTTGCCCTGGGCGGGATTCGAACCCGCGACTTTGCGCTTTGAGGGCAGATGTTCTACCTACTAGGCTACGGGGCTGATCAAGAATAACTCATAATTAACGTTCGAAATTATTATGGTTATTTTCATCACTGTAGCTCGGGTTCCATAAAATAAATTACTACTTATTTTATAGGACATCACTTAATTAATACCTATACGAGTACGAAGAATTTGTTACAATATGGCTTCTGTCAGAGATTGAATAACATATTTCTCGGTATAAAATATCGTCGCTAGCATAGTGGCTAGGCCGTCGGTTTCCATCTGACAAACGCCGATTCAGTTCTTTAGAGCACCCTAGGCTTTGTTCTTTAGGTATATTATATTATTTTCGAACAATCAGGTGAGTCAGCCTACAATGTCCTAACCAAACTGAAGAAAGTCTTACAAAGTGATATTGTTCGACAAGTGCGCCCAGAGTGGGCGCACTTGTCGATTTTTATGAAGATTACGATTCGATTTTTATGAAGATCGATTTATGAGAATACGATCTAGCGATTTTTTGAATCGATTCACTTCAATACGATCTTTATTCGGATCGATTCACAAGTAAGGTAAATCGAATCCCTTAGATCGTATTCACAGACAGTGTACTAAGTTGTTATGATTATAATAATAAACGAAGAAAGATCAATTTTAAACGAATGCCGGCACTATTTGACATCATTATTCCGCATTGTTTATGTTATAAAGCAAAGCTAGTTGATAAAAACAATGTAACATGATGCAAGTAGTTCTAAAAATTCCTCATTGTTTTCTATTTTGCGCTGGTCGCTTGTGCCGTAAGTAGGTATAAGATTAACCGTTTGTGTAAAAATAATCGTGCTTTTGTGATTTTACCGATGATTCCACCTATAAAATCCAGTGTGTTATTGGAAAAACTAAAAAATATGTCTCTGTATCATAAAAATATTAATAATTTAACAATGCAAATTTTGATTTGATTTTTGAATCGATTTTTGAGAGATCGATTCAAGAGAATACGATCCGATCCAAAAACCCGACCCATCGATTCAAAGGCTTACGATCCATTACGATCCAGAAAATCGATTCAAAGGCAAAAATCGCGGAACCCTAGCCCAGAGTGCCCACGGGGATTCGAACCCTGAACCTCCGGAACGTCAGGTGAGCTTTTGACCACTCGACCACGGAGGTTGTTGACTGAAATTAATCGGTAATAAGTCACGTGACTATTTTTTTCGTATTCCTAACAGCAACCCTTTCATTTGATACCCATATCATGGGGATGGATTTCAAACAGCCAGTCCGCCATCTTGGGAAGGCCGCCGTATTGGATTTGAATGACGTTTCTTAGCTAGTCTTGTATTGTCATCAAAACTCAGAGCGTGTGCAAAATTTCATCCTAATCGAAGACTGGGAAGTGGGTCAAATTAAGATTCCAAGATTTTCTTACATATAGTTACAAGTGAAGTGAAGCTGATATAAAGCGTGTTAAAATAGAACTAAGGAAGTCTCCAAACTCCAAACGAAATAAATGTCAATTTCGGACAATCAATCGCGGAATAAAAGTTTCTCATACATAGACATATCGCTTTACAAATGGGAAAAGTTTGCCAGCAAAGCGACAAAAAATCTGGAAAGAATACAATGGGATTGGGACTGACCAACTTATCTGTGAACTGAAGGGCGGCGCTAGTAGCGATGTGAAATTGTCCAATCGCTTTTAGGTACCCTACCTATTCATACTTGACGTCCATATAGCGGAGTTAGTACCAATTCTGACCACTTCACAGATAAGTTGGTGGCACTGGACTGGACTTTTTGTTTGCTTATCGTGTGGATTTTGAGGCTAATCTACCTTCAAACCGTGGTGTCGGAATTATTTAGCCGCTTAAATATGTATCAGAGCAATCGATGGATCTTTGATCGACAGCAACGATCAATGCTAGAATGGATAAGGTCACGTCGATCTTCTAGCTTCTACCAAACCAGACTAGTCGATCAGCTAAAATTTACGTTGACGATCGATTGGTCTGGTAACTGTACGAACCGGCCCTAATGGTGGAGGACAAAGAAAACAACGTGGGCTTTTAAACTGTGCATTATTTTATTAGAAACTTATTAACGAAACATTACAAAAGATTTGGGAATTATAAAAATGGCGTCAGGCTCGTAGCACGGGCTACGGCCATCTCACTCTCATCAACGAAATTCAAATTGATATTACTTTTCATAATTAAATGGCTCAAAACGCGGAAAGATGCTGCCAGCACGAACGCGGCGAGCATGTAGGACGCATGCACGCCACATAACACCCTAAGGCACAACACATGGCTCCTATAACAACTACTAGCCAGGACCAACGGCTGCACGGAATCGTCTTTCTTTTCGGACAATCAGGTGATTCAGCCTGCAATGTCGTAACCAAACTGTGGAAAGTCTCACAAAGTGATATTTGTTCGACGAGTCCCACCGGGATTCAAACCCGTCACCCGAATGTTTCTTTTGAATAGGTTGCCTGGAAAAGTTTGCTATCTTATCATTATGACCGCCTTTTGAAACCTATTATTTCCTTTGTTTTATTACTATTTGTATTTCTTGTTGTCAATCATACCACATCATAGGTACTAATATTATAAAGAGGAAAGATTTGTATTTTTGTGTTGTGTGTGTGTGTGTGTGTATGTTTGTAATTAATAAACTCAAAAACTACCGAACCGTTTTCAAAAATTCTTTCACCATTAGAAAGCTGAGTAAAATAGGCTACCTTGAGTATTCACCCTGAGTAACAAAGGCTACATTTTACAGCGGGAAAATGCCTCATTCCCATTGTAATTTGTCCATCGTTGTAGAGCATCGGTGGCCTAGTGGCAAGGGCCGTTGACTTCTATTCAGAAGTTCGCGGGTTTAAGTCTCAGCACGTATTTATAAGTATTTTCGAATTCATTTTGTAAGTTTATTCGACGCTCTTACGGTGTAAAACATCGTGAGGAATACTGCACACACCTGCAAAGTAATTCAAAGATTATGTGTGAGGTTGACCAACCCGCACTGGGCCAGCGAGGTCGACTACGGCCTGTTCACCCTGATTTCAGGGTAAGCTCTTCTGTGGGAAGATTATTCTAATGAGCTGTTATAATGTAGGTACGTATATCATGCTAATATTATAAAGAGGAAAGATTTATATTTTTGTGTGTGTGTGTATGTTTGTAATGAATAGACTCAAAAACTACTGTGCCGATTTCAAAAATTCTTTCACCATTAGAAAGCTACTTTCAGCCTGAGTAACATAGGCTACCATTTACCGCGGGAAAATGCCTCATTTCCACGGCAAAAGGTGTTAACGCGGGCGGAGCCGCGGCGGAAAGCTAGTTACTCATATTGAACGTATACCTACGTAATTTGTATTGCTATATCAAACTGGTCCTTTGTCACGAGATTTGGTACTTCCAAAAACGTAGGTCTTCGTCGAATCGGGTTGGTATCGATTTCGCGGCTCGCGCTTGTACAAATAGCCGCCACGTGCCGGGGACGTTTAAATAGCTCGTGCACACACCAGGATTAAACACGCAACAGTTTCTAATTACCATATAATTGAGCATTTGGAGTGCCTAACTTATGAATAAATTATAGCTAGTACATGGAGCTATAAAAGTCGAAATGTTAGAATTTACAGTTTCTTTTTTCATACAGCCAACACTAAAGTTGCCCAGCTTTTAGTTTATTTTTATTTGTGATTTGTTTTTGAATAAATTACCCGAGTACTTTTTTGTGATTTTATCTTGTTTAGTACAGTCTCCTGCAAAGAAAACGGAAGCCTGTCGTAAGCGGCGACTACCCGTACACAAGAAACGTACATAACACTCACAACTTCTACAATGTCACGTGTATAGAGCAAAAGAGGCCCAAAACATTTCCCTGCTGCACGCCACTTCGATATAAATAGGAAAGAAAGAAACATTTATTTAACAAAAAAAGTTACAATATGAAGTACCTACCTATACTTAAGTTATACAATTGTTATTTTATTACTTTCTGAACTGAACTATATGAAATTTCACATTTTCACTTCTATTTTTTAAATATACAGGGCGTCCCACGGCTATGCCACATGGAGGGAAAGTACCTGAAATATTGTAGATAGAACATTTTAGTGAAAGAAGACTTTATTTTATTTCTAAAAACTATTAAGACTGCATTCATACATTTTTTAATAATTACATAGTTGAACCGGGAATCGAACCGCTATACGAGAAAAAAAAATCCTATAGTTTTATCATACCGATCAAAAGGCTTCATCATAAGGGTTATTTTTTGCTAAATAACATAGTGTCAGAAATAAAAGGAAGACTTCAATTGATATGATTAAACTACAGGCTGTTTTTTTTTCTCGTATAGCAGGTTCGATTCCCGGTTCAACCATGTAATTATTAGAAAATGTATGAATGCCGTTTTAATAGCTTTTAGAAATAAAATAAAGTCTTCTTTCAGTTAAATGTTCTATCTACAATATTTAAGGTACTTTCCCTCCATGTGGCATAGCCGTGGGACGCCCTGTATAAGAATCATTTACACGGCCGCTAACCCATCTTTCATAGTTTTGCACCGCGAAGATGGGTTAGCGGCCGTGCAAATGATTCTTATGTGTGCGTACGACTCGGGCGCTCTTTTATGAAGTGCACATAATGGGTATCTTTCTTCTGTGGTAGAGAGGCGCAAATCGGCGCGATATGCGATTAAAGGAACGTAGCAACTCATGTTTTTAGCTATAGGTCTACCAGAATCTGAAGGCAAAAAGGGAAAAAGAAATTGACGTTAGCAAGGTTTCTTCGACATTTTCACCACTTTTTAAAGGAAATTCGAAGTCAACCATAAACAATTCTTCGAAATTTCAGTTCACAGATAGTTTCCATATGAAAATGGCTATATTAAAAAAAAAAAAATTTGCCATCAAATCCTGGTAGACCTATATAGTTCCGTGCGATCTAAATTGCACTTTATTTACGGAGCTAGAGTTGCTATTCATTTGAATTATGTCGCTAATTGAATCTTCTGTAGGGACTAATATTTGGTATTCTGGGTGACAGGCTGCATATTCAATGCGATTATTTATCACTCCAAACCGCGGCGTTTGTTGGCACCGTGTGGTTCGTCTTTACGCGCGCCAGGAATTCCCGCCCGCAGTATATCCGATCGGTTCTGCAGGAGGTGCGAATGAAAACGACCTGATTTCAATATTAGGGGTCCGTGACAGGAATCGAACAAACGTTCCTGTGTAGACAGAGTTCTATCATTCGTTTTAAACAAAAGAACAGGGATGTTTCGTCTGAAGCATAGGTACCTATTTTGAATTAATTAGCTAATTTAACAGTTTTTAAATTACCTAATTTATTCAAAAACAAATCCATATTCCATACTTTATTATAAATGCGAAAGTGTGTTTGATTGTTTGTTCTTCCTTCACGACCTAACTAAGCAACCAATCGACTTGATTTTCGGCATAGAGTTAGTTGAAAGGATGGAGAGTGACATAGCCTACTTTTTACTGCGGGAAAATACCTCATTCCCACGAGAAAACTGTTAACGCGAGGCGGAAAGCAAGTAAATTACCTAACAAAATCTTTAATGTTTTTGTCCACAGATCCACCAAGTTGAAATCCTTTTGGCTGTCGATATCGGATGAGCCTATCCCAGCGCTGGACTTCCTGTCAGCCGCTCTGCTCTCGGCGGAGTATGAAAGAGCCTTAGTCCGCGCCACAGCCATCCCACAGTGCCGTCTCGTGCCTTTCTTCGGGGCTTTTCTTAGGGAACTCAGGTAAAAATAATAATATAGCTAGAACATTGGAGTATATTCTCTGAGTCTTTTTTTTTTTTTTTAATTGACCTATGCTTGAGTCGAAAAGGTACGACGGATCAAGCTTCACCGGACTTGATTCTCTAAGTCTAGAACACTTAGATAGAGTATAAATAGAAAAATTTCTGGGAGGGATAGAGTACGCCTAATCGAGTATGAATGTAAGCCGGATATGAACAGTCCGAATATCTTCAGCGCGTTTGTTTAGTATCAAATGGTTATTGGAGCTAATTGTTTTTCCCGGTGAAAATAATTAATTTAATAGGAAAACATTTTGAAATGTGCAGTGGTAAGTTGCAAACATGACTCGAAGAACAATTCCAAAAAGAAAAATGTTATTGATTTCGCCGTCCATACAACATCTGCTTACGCTTGACATAAAGGCAGCAGAGCGGTGCGCGTGCTCATAGGCCGGGAGATGATGACAGAAATTTTTAGGTCATTTGTTACAGTATGGCGGTTTTACAGGGGTCTTAGTACGTAATGAATGACAAAAATAAAAATGATGGTCATAGCGCTGGTACTGGCGGCCCAATCGCGAAAAAAAAAATGCAGATTTTCGGCGGTATGGCGACCATTTGGATCCGTCCGAAAAGTATGGCATGGTGATTTTCGTAAATGGCTGCACGAAGATGATCAAACTGTGCAAAAATTACCCTGGTACAAATGGTTGAATTTTTAATTAGGTACAAATCGTTTGACTTTCGTAATTTATCCGACTAGTTCACTAACGCCCACGCGATTGGGCCGCCAGTACCAGCGCTATGACCATCATTTTTCTTTTTGTCATTGCGTACTAAGACCCCTGTAAAACCGCCATACTGTAACAAATGACCTAAAAATTTCTGTCATCATCTCCCGGCCTATCATGTATGTATAGTATAATTTTAGTTGATTAATTTGATTGTTTTTTTATAATCCAAAACTTATGTATTCATTACCTCTTTTTTTTTTAATTGACCTATGCTTGTGTCGAAAAGGTACGACCAACCAAGCTTCACCGGACTTGAAATATTCATTACCTCACTATTTTATGTTAGTATAGAAATATTTGTATAAAGTACATTCGGACATTCCATATAACAACTACCAATTCCTAGCTTTCCACCACGCGGCTCCGACTATGTTCACAATTTTTCCCGTGGGAATAAGGGAGTTTCCCGGTGCTATGTTGATCTAAGTTTCATTAAATTACATTCAGTAGTTTTTTCGTGAAAGAATAACAAACATCCATCCATCCTGAGAAACTATCGCGTTCATAATGTTAGTAGGATATTGTCGAACCGCTCCTTTTAATTTTCCTAAAACACGGTAATTGGGTTAATCCCCGCTTACACTAAAATTACATTTTAATTCTGTTTTAATCACTGTGTATATATTTGCTTATGCGTCGGTGGTCAAGTGGCTAGGCCCGTTGACTTCCATTCCGAAGTTCGCGGGTTCAAACCTCGGCACGTACCAATGTGTTTTCGATTTACGAATTCATATGTACGTTTATTCGACGCTCTTACGGTGAAGGAAAACATCGTGAAGAAACCTGCACACACCTGCGAAGTAATTCAAAGGTTGTGTGTGAAGTTGACCAACCCGCACTGGGTCAGCGTGGTCGACTAAGGCCTATTTACCCTGGTATCAGGGTAGGCTCGAGCCCCTCGGTGGGGACATATATGAGCTGTTAACGAACGAAGATATTTGCCAAAAATGAAGACACGTTGAACATCAAATTTTGTACTTGTGATTTAGCTCTGGTTGCCTGATTGTTGTTCTTTAATTAAAATACCGACATGTTTGCACATGTGGAAGGAATCACGTCTAAATTAATTGTAGATAGAGACTACAGTTGTATTATTTTAAGGGATGTGATTTCACCGACTCATCCTATAGCTACTAATGTCCTATAATATTCATCCTGTAGGTATTCATATTTTGACAAAAATAGAGGAATAGTGGAATTAATTTGTTGAAATGAAATGAATTTTCCCGTGGGAATGAGGTATTTTCTCGCAGTAAATCGTAGCCTATGTTCTTTCCCAAGGTCCATTCTATCTTTGTGCTAAGTTTCACCAAAATCCGTTAAATTATAGGCTTAGTTTTATCTTAGCTTCGTAGGCTTGTGTCAAGTCTCGTGGTCCGAATGCAAGACCTTGTTTTCTTAGACCATGGCACAGGTCGGACACTCCATACAGCAAACGCGTTTTGACAACCTACTGCTTTCTTAATAACAACTGAATATCAATTACAAGTCAAACACTGAAACGCTATATAAAACACCCCTGAACACCCCTGTAGAGTCCCGCGGCGCCTGCGGGGTGTGGGGCGGGGGGGCTATATCGGGCGGGGACTCATTTTAGCGCGGGGGGTGAGTGGCCTTTCTGTAGGGGTTAGTACTTGGCCCGGTGCACTCCGCTCCAGTGCTCCAGAATGTACCTACGCCGGGCGGTCCCGATTTCGCGGCCATTTAGTAGGAAAAACGCGCGCTTGTGAAGACGCTATTATTTAGTCTGTGGTAATACGGAGTTTCGCGGTGCGGTCTTAAGGTGCATTTTGTTTTAATACGAGCGCAGCGACAAACGGTAGGTTATTATAGGCAGGGTCACGTTCGACTCAATGTAATTTGAACGTTAGTGCCGAATTTAATTCTAGCTACCAGAATTAAATTCGCACGTTTGCTATCAGGGAGTGCGCCTTCAGTACCTAGTACTATTATATATTCTGTGTTAGTACTATTATTTTCTTTTGTTCCAGAGAGATCCTAGCCGCGACCCCTTCCCTCACTACCACCCCCACCCATCGGAGGGAGTTCAAGAGGGAATCAGTTAAAGAAGACAGGTACGTCTAGAAGATTCTCTTTAAGTTCTAGCTGTCTTCGTCTCTGGACCTGGTTAGCTCCTGACGACGCGCAATCCCATGCGACGAGCGACGCGATTAGCAGCGCGATGCCACTGGGCGGTCACTCCATACAGAAAACACGTTTTGACAAGCTACTTCTTTTTGAAAAGCAACTGAATATCAACTACAAGTCATTGGCGCTAGGCGCTATGTAAAACACCCCTGAACACCACCGGCGGGGTTCCGCGGCGCCTGCGGGGTGCGGGGCGTGGGGCGTGGGGCGCTATATCGGGCGCATGGTCCAAGAAAACAAGGTCTTGCAAATAGACCACGTGACTGACACAAGCCTACGACATTTTGCGCTGTTCATCCTTGTCTATTACATGCATTCGACAAGGATGAATAGGCAAAATGACGTAGATATGACGTAGGCTTGTGTCAGTCACGTGGTCTATTTGCAAGACCTTGTTTTCTTGGACCAAGATCGGGCGGGAATCTCATTTTGGCGCGGGGGGGTGAGTGTACTATTATTTTCTTCTGTGGCGATTGTATGCCACAACACGCAAGATAAAATTTTGAATTGACCGAAAAAGTACGACGAATCAAGCTTCAGCGGACTTGTACTCGAACGATGCCGCTTCTAAGTGTGATGCCGAATGCGCCCACTGCCAACGCTGCGCGACTTAAAGAGAATAACTCTGAAAGCAGGCGTGTGTCACTCCTTTGTTTAGGTATGATCGGCCGATGCTCCCCGCGGGAGGTGTTAGATATCCCTATCTTCCCACTAACGTGCAAGTAGAGAGGCGCGAATCACAGCGATACAAGATAGAAAGTGAGGCAGCTACTTCGCGTTTTTGACGTGACAACGTCTTATAATTCGATGGAGCCGGCTGCTCGCACGAAAAAACATGACGCAATGCGGCGTTACCGCGCGGCTGAGGCGTTCCATTTAAGACTTGAAGTGCAAGCGAGAGCGCGGAACGAGCGACAAGGAGGCACAATCGTTGTCACGTTCAACTATCGTCAGTAAACCGACTATACAGACAACCGCTTTTTTAGCTAGTGCCGTGCGATCTGAATTTCACTTTGTTGTAACGAAGCTAGGGTTGTTATTTATTTGAATTATGTCGTTAGGTGAATTTTCTGTAGGGACTACTATTTACGTATTCTTTGAGTTTGAATAATCACGAATTAAAATTGTGATAATTATCTTGTTACAGAGGGTCCCTCAAGCGTGAAAGGGACAGCAGAAGAGAGAGCGGGAAGAGACACGAGTCCATCAGCAGTCCACACAGAGATAGTAGAAGGGAAAAAGAACCTAGTAAACAAGTGGTGAGGATTCATAATCGTTTAAATACAATCATCATTATTGTCAGTTGAAAGACGTCCACTGCTGGACAAAGGCCTTCCTCAAAGATCTCCACAATGATCGATCCTGCGCTGCCCGAATCCAGCGGCTTACCGCGACCCGATTTATTCGATGATCTTTCGGTAAAGGAAAACTTGCACACACTTGCTAAGTAAGGTTGTGTATGAAAATGACCAACCCGCACTGGGCCAGCGTGGTCGAGTCGACTAAAGCCTATAATTACAGGGTAGGCTCGAGTCCCTCGGTGAGGACATATATGGACAGTTAACGTTGTGTCACACCTGCGGCTCGCCAGACTCAGGGCTAGCATGCGAGTGCGTTTTTGAAAACGAGGAACGGGCGAAACCAGGGCCGTAGCTGGGGGGGGGGCATTGTGGGGCAATGCCATACCTTGAAATAACAATGCCCTACCTTAAAAATACCAAAAAATAAGATATTTTTTTATAATTAAATTGTTTGTTTTATTTTGAGATAGAAAAACCTAGAGTTCAATTATATATATGGTGATAGGATTTAGGAGCCCGTGCTCCGAGGGCAGATCAATTATGATATTTTTTTTACTTCCACCTACCTGTAACCAATCTGCCCTACCTCAAGCTAGGGCAGATTGGTTACAGCCCTGGGCGAAACGTAGTAAAACACAAAATAACAGTATTGTAACACACACATTTCAGACATTTCAGATTAAACTGTTATTATTTAGCTTTATAAAATTATGAAAGATACGTTAAATTTAGCTTTAAAAAATAAATGGTAAATGCGATGAGAATAAAAGGGCAATGAGGTGGCATGCAAGGTACCACGTTACAGTTGTACTGAAGTAATTTATTCATCATCTCCAATCATTCATTACTTCTTTCAGTACATAGCCTCGTTTGAGGACCACAGCGGTGAGCAGACGCCGACGTGGAGACGCGTGGGTCCCGAGGGTCTTGTCTCCTTGGAGAAGGTCTACCGGACCCAGGCCGTGATGGACCACATCGCCAGCTTCCACCAACACCACCACGCGATAGCCCCCACCCCGTTGTATGACCACCTCAGGTGAACTAAATATATATTCTTCTTCTATCTATCTATGTTGCGTTGCCGTTGCGTATTAAAACTACGCAACGGATTTTGATGCGGTTTTTTTTAATAGATAGAGTGATTCAAGAAGAAGGTTTATATGTATAATACATGCATAATATACTGAAGGATAAACCCACAATAACCATTTTCCCGTGCGGAGCCGGGGCGGGTCGCTAGTAGGTAATAAGACTGAAGAATCGGCGTGTCTGTACATTGATTTGTTTTTCAAAAAACTGATTGTAGGTGATAAAGGGAGTGTAAGTAGCTGAACACAAAAATATACAAGTTTTGAATAAAATGTCCGTCTGTCTATGAAATTTTGCATGGTGGTACCTTACATCCCCGGTCAAAATCTTAGATACTATTTACCACTGAAAAAAAGAAAAGAAAAGCTAGTAAGTAAATAAATATATCTTACATAGCCGTAGCTGTCCCACTGCTGCAGCAGCTGCTAAGCGGGGCAAAGGCCTACCTCCTTTTCTTCCACTGCTCCCTGTCTTGAGTTAGGTACTTCTTGCCAGTCTAGTAGCTGCCAAGCCCGTCCCGCCATCTCTTTCGTGACCTTGCATGTCAATGCCCATTGGTCGGTGGGTCCCATCCAGACCGTTCTTTAATATTTTTTATCTCTTTTAATTATTAAGCTTCGGTGGCCAAGTGGCTAAGGCCGTTGAATTCCATTCGGAAGTTTGCGGGTTCAAGTATCGGCATGTACCTACCACAATGTGTTTTAGGTTATCGAATTAATATCGTTTATTCGACGTTCTTACGGTGGAGGAAAACATCGTGAGGAAACCTGCAGACACCTGCGAAGTAATTTAAATGTGAAGTTGACCAACCTGCACTGGGCCAGCGTGGCCTATTCGCTCTAATTCTTAGGATAGGCTCGAGCCTCTCGGTGGGGACATTATGACGTGGCGATGATTGATCAACGCTTATGTTGAAAACTCGACCTCTTAATCATAATCATAATTAAAACTTGACAACTTACATGCGGCCTTCTGACTCCAAACTAGGTACAGCCTGTATTATGGGTGTCAAACAGCTTCACAATTCCGTCATGAAATGGAATAATAATACATAGTTTAAAAAACTAAAAAACACGCATCCTGTCCGCCATCTTGGACGTCCGCCATATTGAATTTAAGTCACGTGACTGTTTTTTTCGTATTTCTGACAGCAAACCCTTTCATTTGATACCCATATCATGGGGGTGGATTTCAAACAGCCAGTTCGCCATCTTAGGGAGGCCGCCATATTGGATTTGTAATGACGTTTCTTAGCTAGTCATGTATTGTCATCAAAATTCAGAGCGTGTGCAAAATTTCATCCTAATGGAAGACCGGGAAGTGGGTCAAATTAAGATTCCAAGATTTTTTACGTAGGTACATATAATGGGGAGGCCGCCATATTGGATTTGTAATGACGTTTCTTAGCTAGTCATGTATTGTCATCAGAACTCAGAGCGTGTGCAAAATTTCATCCTAATCGAAGACCGGGAAGTGGGTCAAATTAAGATTCCAAGATTTTCTTACATACATAGTTACTTACAAGTGAAGCTAATAATATATAAAGCGTGTAAAAATAGATGTGTTATACTGTATGTACATACTTAAAGCCTAACCAAAAAATAAAAAAACCGTGCGCCCGCCCCGTGTGCGTGTTTTTTTTATGCTTCTTTTCGAGCTTTTAATAATTTATTCATTTGTTTATTTTCATGGCGTAAATCCAGAAATCAATTATATTAAATTTGAAGATCACCGATCAATGGTATAGAGTTACAAATTAAGTCCTAATTACATTCCGGAATATTTGGCGGAAAACGATTCATTGGTGTCAATAAAAAGATAATTCAAAAAAAATATAAAACCGCCTTCAAGGTCCTAACCTACACTAAAAAGTTACAAATAAAATATAAATCTAGCTGATAGCATATCAATTTAATATGGCCATTAATATTCCTTATTTACATAAATTGGAACATCATATAAACATGTGTAGACATTGTTATACTCTTCACCTTGGAGTCGGTGCCAGTTGAGGCTAGCTATTTAATCGGAACCACATCTGATCTCAAAAGTTCAGATCGTTGAATATAAAAAATTTAAAGTACGCGGTCAGAGTACTAGATACTGAGCCCACTATAGGTGACTGCTAGTAGTAGAAGTCTTTTGGTCGAAATGATGGTGATTAGCTGGCACCGACTCCAAGATAAAGTGTATAAAAGATATACCTAATATATGTATGGAAAAGCAAAAAGACAAAATACTAAATGCCCAAAGAAGTAACCAATTCCCAATATTATTGCAAGTTGCAAGTTGATCACCATTGTATATGAGAAGTTTGATAAATAAGTCCAGTACCCATGTGATAAAATGTACGAAAATAATCGATAAATATACATTACGCTTCATACCACATCACATCACTATTTTCAAATTCAGTAACCATTAAGTTTCTTGTTTTTTACATGCCAAATAAAGACAAATAAATGTCATACTTTATTGATATTTTGTTTTTAGTTGGGCATGTCATAACGTGAATGTCTCTATCTTTTTCTAACGTACCGTATTCAAAGATGTGTGATAGAGACTGATAGAGTTAAAAAACAAACACCGTCTCCCGCTTCCCCCTACCCTCCCACCCCTCTGAGCAGCCGCATTGGTTTCGATACAAATTGTGTGCATCTGGATTGAGGGCCCATTTTTTAAAAGTTTACAAAACTATTTGAGATTTATAGGGGATTTAATAAAAAATAGTAAAAACATGAAGCACAGGGTCACGAATTTCTTAAACATAAATTGGAACTGTGGTGATTAAATAGCTTGGGCTCTCAATCCAGATGCTCGGCTAAAATGGCATATTTCAAATCTCAAAAAGTACTACCTCTGGGTTTATAATTATTATTTCAGCATTTAGTTAAGAATTTCTTAAATATATTTATAAATTCTTAAATTTGTATAATATGATTTACATATTAATATTACGATTTATCTTGGGCCCTCAATCCAGATATGTCTGGATTGAGGGCCCAATATTTGACTTGCAAAAAATTTATTTACATAAAGAAATACATAAATATGACTTCAATATGTTATATTTAGACACCTATGTGAATTTCTAAAATATAAATAATGACACAAAAGTTAATTGTTAAAAAGTAAATGACGATCGAAAATAATCGAAATATACCAAAACGTCTGAACTGAGAGCCCAATATTTTCGGCTTTATCGACTAGGCTAAACCTCATAGATTACCGCTAATTAGAATACGTTCTTTTAGAAATTTTAAACTAAAAGATTATAAATAATCCGTTCTTCTAAATGTCATACTTTAAGAGAAAATCGGTTTTCAATTTTTTATATGAGAAAAAATTGTAGGGTGGATATGATTTCGTGCTTTTTTGGAGACTAATCCGTAAGTACAATATAATACAAAAATATACTTTTATTGACACCAAACAGAAACACAACACATATACAGAAAAACAGAACAAAACAGAAGAGTCAAAAGGCGGCCTTATTGCTGAGGTAGCAATTTCTACCAGGAAACTTTTGGGTATGAAAATAGCGTAGGTAAACGTTATGCAGGTTGGTTTGGTGTTTTATACAGAGTAGGTTTTGAAATAAACTAAAATTCAACTTAACCAACATTAAATAAAACACTTAAAAAATAATAATACTTTACACAAATAGCTATGAATAGTGCGCTTTAACGCGCATTTTAAAGAACTCGGTTGAAGGGGCTCGCCTGGCCGACTCAGAAAGATCATTCCATAAACATGAGTTGCATGGAGTAAAATTTTGTAGAATGAAGGGGCATGTTAAGTAACAGTTTCTTACACGAACGAAGATTACGGCATTGAGCGAAAAACGAAAATATCTTTGAGATAAGGAGAATTGGGGTTGAAGAAAACAGGATATAGAAGAGAAAGTATGTGACAGTTCCCTCGGTGGCGGATGGGCAGCCACTGAAGTATGTACTCTCATACTAGGTATTTTTTAAACGACTAAGTAAATATTTGTTGCTCGATCTGTCATAAGCAATTGTGATTTAAGTGCAGCGATTTGTTGTCAACGTAAGTAAGTAGGTACCTACATCACATTAATATTGCCTATTTTCATTTAACAAATATCATGTCAAGTCATCTGTTTTTCCTACGCACCCGATGTAAAGAATAAAGGCCATTAAAGCCTGACCAAAGAAATATGACACCTGCTCTGGGGGCGCCACGTGTAATTTTTACGACCATGGCAACAATTTCCCTTATAAAATTAGTTCCTCTGAAATTCCGCAATATGGCGAGGTGTCATATTTCTTTGGTCGGGCTTTACAGTCAATCTTGATAAAATTGTAGGTACATATAAAACAAAGTCGTGTTATTTACAATATTTTGTAACTCGAGAACGGCTGCACGGATTTTAATGATCTTTGATTCAATTAAGTATCTATGAATCGGATTCTAATTGGTCAGTTTCGTGGATTTGTCATCGTCCCTAACCCTAACTCGTCAGACAAGTAAAATGTAAATAAAGTAGGTAATTATCACTACATAGTATAAAACAAAGTCGCTTTCTCCGTCCCTATGTCCCTATGTATGCTTAAATCTTTAAAACTACTAATATTGTAAACGCGAAAGTTTGTGAGGATGGATGTATGGACGTTTGTTACTCTTTCACGCAAAAATTACTTGATGGATTTTGATGAAACTTTAAAATAATGAGCTTATACATTAGAATAACACATAGGCTATTATTCCTCATTCCTACGGGAAACACTGTTAGCGCCGGAGCCGCGGGGCGGAAAGCTAGTTTTTATATTTTGTAAGAAGACCTCCGACTGCATTTTGTACTCCTAAATATATTTTTCAGTTTTTTATTTTTTCTGAGACATTTTATTGTAACTAGTTTATTTTTGGAACAGAACTGTACCTAATTATTTTTTGAGGTTTCTCACTTAGTACACAATATCCTGTAAAAATCGTAATAATTAGTATTTTACCTACTTGTACTCTTGTGTATATACTTACTCTTCACAGTTTTAAAATTCTTATCCTCGTTGTAATAATTGGACAAACAAAAAAAAACTACTCAAAAATTATAGAATTTAAAACTGAAAATAACAATATCTTTTACTTGCTTCTCTGAACGAAACTGTTTCTTAAGTTTGTATTATATGTGTATATTAACTGTCCCTTTCTGTGGAATATATAGTTTTTTTATGTTACCAACCGTGTTTAATTTATGAAAATAAATAATGCTATTAGCTGCAAAGGTAAGACTTTCTGTCCGAAAAAGTAACAAATTCATACCCACCCTACAATTTTTTCTCATATAAAAAATTGAAAACCGATTTTCTCTTAAAGTATGACATTTAGAAGAACGGATTATTTATAATCTTTTAGTTTAAAATTTCTAAAAGAACGTATTCTAATTAGTGGTAATCTATGAGGTTTAGCCTAGTCGATAAAGCCGAAAATATTGGGCTCTCAGTTCAGACGTTTTGGTATATTTCGATTATTTTCGATCGTCATTTACTTTTTAACAATTAACTTTTGTGTCATTATTTATATTTTAGAAATTCACATAGGTGTCTAAATATATATTGTCCGCTTTACGGCAGAAGTTGATCAGGCCGAAATATGCATTAAATGTTGATCCACCTTTAGAGGCTTGTAGTTTAACAAATTTTGATAATACCGTAATATCGTCATAGTCGTAGAACAATGACGGATCTGTGGTTTTTAAAACTTTACAGGACAGCCATTTTAAGCAATTTGTAAGGTATTTTTGTCATAACTTTGGAACCACAAAACCTACAAAGTTGAAAATTTGCATGTATCTTCTTAAAACGTATTGCTATATGATGCCATACCAAAAATATGTTATTAATTAGTAGTTTTCGAGAAATTCCACATGCTTCATTGTTCTTCGGAATAAATACTGTCGTATAATAACAACTGTCGTTGTTCTACGGAAATTTTATTAAATAAATTGACGGATTTTATTTTAAAACGATATTCTATGGATTTTGGTAGAAATATTTTGATGGTTGTTTGTTCTTTTTAATTTAATGCCTTCATTATTATTATGAGATGTCCTAAAAGCGCCGTTATTGACAAATCGTATCTCAATTCGCGCACCACTTTCGTAAAAGGGCGCCTTACGGATGATTCATGTTGCTATTTATCAGTAACATAAACTCTATTGACAGAGAATTAAAGATGTAATTATATTGTTTAAATATGGTGATTCACGAGACATTTGAATATTGAGAGATCCCTAATCGCATTTATCCATCCATCCATCCATCACGGCCCTTGGGTTGTCCATCTTCGGACGTAGGCCTCCTTCAAATCTTTCCATCTCTGCATACTTCTTGCCACTTTCATCCAATTCGGTCCGGCTGTTTTGGATATTTCATCGACCCATCTCATAGGGGGACGTCCTCTGCGGCGACGATTTTCCCACGGTCGCCATTCTTGCTGTAGTCACCTGGTTCACCTGTAGGCACTGTACCGTTCTGGCTATGTGTCCTGCCCAACTCCACTTCTGTCGCTCTTCTATTGTAACAACCCCCTAACACGAATCTTTTCCCGAATCCATTCGTTTCTCCATTGATCCGATATGCCAAGCATAGCATGCTCCATTGCTCTTTGTGCAACTCGGAGCTTTTCGGCAGATTTCTATGTTAGAGTCGCTGTTTCCTTCCCGTAGGTAAAAACTGGCAGGACACACTGATCGAAGACTCTGGTAAAGTATCGCGGAATCATATTCAAGCGAGACATGCTCGAAATGTTGGAAGATCTCCGCAGAGAATCATTGAACATAGGTCTGAAAATGAACTTTGGAAAGACGAAGATTATGATGAACATACCTGAACCTGAATCTTGTAGATGTGACATGCCTGTAGAAGTTGTCGATGAGTATGTATGTAGGCTAAACTATCTCTTGGCTACAGAAACCAAACAGCAGAGATCGAAAGAAGAATTTCACAAGCATGGTCTGATTTCGGTGCAAACAAAGCGATTATAATTGAATTTATCGTTTTATACAATATCTGAATCGCCTCGCGCTTTTCTTAGAATTCGGTTTATGAATCTTTTCGCAGTTGACAGTTCTAAAATGGCGCTTTAGTTCCCCAGGTCATATTTTTAACTTTGACTTTGACTTTGACTTTGACAGGCTCAATGGATTGGTTAACCTTACATGGCATAATATTTAAATTCTTCACATGGGTGTGCTGGTTTCCTCACGATGTTTTCTTAGAGCGTAATTTATTCGTTAGGTAGGTCTAGGTATAACATAGTATAGTTAGTTTAGAGTATTTAATTATATGTTAGTTAAAACAAAGCTTGAGGTAACATAAAAGAAAAGAAAGAAAATAAGGGTACTTGTGTGTGTGTGTGTGTTGTAGTTTGTTTTGGTTTTCTATAAGTAAGTTTTTGTTTCGTTTTCTGCCTAGCCCTACGACAATTATGTCTTGGGATCGGGTATCAAGCCACTAGCACCCACTAGCACCACTAAGTAGGATGAAGACTGTATAACATAGGAGCAGGACAAAAAGCATACATGCTATTGAATTATGGTTATTTATTGCGTATAGCATGGGTGTTTGCTTATTGTTGTCAACAGTAGGGGATGTGGAAACATCTATTAGTATTAATGCTGAGCTACCTGTAGACCTGTAGGCACCTGATGGTTTGATACGTTGTTATGGTTAGCTGATGGCAGTAGAGATTAGTTGTTAAGATTTGTAGAGCTAATTATTGGATAATTTCTCAAAGGACAATTCGACAGTTTGTTAGTTATCTGAAGGAATCAAAATGGGTCGCATTTTGATCCACAGAAATTAAATTATCTTCTCTAAGAATGCCTTCAGGTATGTTAGGGTGGATATCTGGAGATTTTTTATTTCAGACAAATCTCAATTGTTTTTTCTATAACATTATTACACGCTCATTAACGCGACAGCCTTCATAAAAAAAAATCATAACATACAATATACAAGTCTCTTATTGTTTACTTCTTTAATGCAACAAAGTTTTGGTATAATGAAGGATAATAAGGACAAATTTACTTTATTGTCTTTAAAAAAAGTCGCAATAGACGAGTTGCGGAAATAGGCACTCCAATACCTATACCAATACCAAGTACCTTAATAGTACTGATAACAATGCCACATTCACTGAATTAATTCATTATTATTATTTAAATAATAATTCATAAAAAATATTTCAAAATCATACAAAATAAAACTTTTTTCAAAAGTATAAAGACGGAAGTAGTTTTTCTGTTCCCAGAACAAAGTCGGATTTGATCATACGACACCTAATTACGAAAAAGTGTGCACAGAACATCGACGGTTGTGATGATTCGTCAGAGTCATGTCCATAGTAAAATGTGGTATGGTTACATACACCTCAGTTTGTTTAAATATCTTGGATAACATAACACAAAGTCGACAGTGAAATTTTGACCATTGTTTACATTACTGTGCTAGGATGTGAAATAAGAAACTGATTAATAACTTTACACAGAAAAGTGACGGATGAGAATAACCGACACTTTAATTATCTTCTCTGTAAATCTACTTAAAAAGTAGTTAAAAATAACTTCAAAAGTTATTTTAACATCTTACCTGGTGCTCGTGGTATGCATTTCTCTTCATAATCACGGTCATCGAATAGTGACGAGTGTGAGGATCCGTCGGGAGCGGGAGGGGTAGGCGGAGGAGTCGTACGCATAGTACATAGTCGTAAACTAACATCCGTCTTTGTTCTACGAGAGCACTTCACATCCGTCATTATACCGACTAATTATTTAATAAAATACATCAAAATATATATTTTTTTTGATGTGGGAATAATCTTTATGTTGTATTAAACCTAAATATAGCAAAAAGTGGGTTTCGAAAATTCGACACTATCCGACTTTGTTCTACGATCATGACGATATACTTCGAATATAAGAATTCCCCTCACTGCGACCCAGTGCTTAACTACGCCGCAAACACTCTAGCTCGTCACCAACTCACACGGCAATTGTTGATTTTGTAACCGCCATTTATTTTACACTTTGTGTGACTTTGTTGATCAATATAAACGTTGGGAGATCAACAAATGCCGCGGATTTTCGCGCACATGTACACCGATGCTGCGGAGCGGCAACATCGCAAACTATAAGTCCCAACGTCTAGGAGAGCTTAAATATTCTCAACATTTTTCTGAACAAATCGCTAAGTTACTTCCTTAAGTTAGTACAAGGTTTATATTTATTTTTTAGACTGTAGATACCCTTAAAAAACTGATACTTAATTTAATAGAAGAAAATAATACTTAAAATTAAAGTTGGTAGGTATTAAGAAAAGTTTTTTTTTGTTATTGTTTATGTTGTTTGTTAGTTTTACCTCGCATAAATCTTGGAGTTTGTAAAAGGTTAATTAAAATTAAAGCACGTTACACCTTCTTTATTATTTCTCTTGCCGTCAAAATACCGATATTACACGCTACTATTAAATAATAAATTTGGTTATAGTGTACTATTTTATAATGCTATAAAATAGTATACTCGTATTTCTTATCAGAACTAAATTATTTTTGACCTTTTAGTTCCTTTTATGAACAAGTAATAAATTGTACCTATATAAAAGAAAAAAAAAATTCTTTACTTATAACTTTTTAGTATTTATGCTTCGAGATTTACTACGGCGTAGTTCCCCCCAGAGGTCCATTGTAGGGGGAAGAGGGCTTCAGTACAACGGGGTTCGCCCTGGTACCCTGAGGCGCAACATTGGTGACATGACATGTTTATTCACCCTCATACCATTCAGCTTTTGGCACGTGCTCTCCTTGGCATTGGGTCATCCATCTAATCAAACAGAATTTACATTCATAACAAATGGAAGGAACTTATTTAATTAAATCTGATGAAGTTGCATATGGATATTATCTAGGACAGCTGGGTCCAAGTTTTTTAAGACCCGCCGCTCAAATGAAACCAAAAAGATTTCGGATTCTACTCCCAGGTTCATGGAAGAAAGACGGAAAATAGTAAATGCTTCCTGCTACCGGCGCGGCGGCTCAATAGACATTATCTTAAAGTCTCTGACTCGTGACATTCGCCAATTTAATACGGATCGCATTAAGGAGGCCTTTGAGCGTAACAAAGGCTCTAAAGTGTTCGCAAGAGATCTGTCTATGGGGCAAATCCAACTGTCGAAGCTGAAGACTTCGGACGGTAGAACCATGTCATCTAAGCCTGAGCTGCTGGAAGAAATCGAGGGGTTCTATGGACAGCTGTACACGACAACACGGAGTGGTGTCAGCCAAGCTGCTACTGACCCCAGAGCTAGGCTAACCTGATACTACACCGAAGACATCCCGGACGTCAGCCTGTACGAGATTAGGATGGCTCTCAAACAGTTAACCGGGTGACGACGGAATAACTGCTGAGCTTCTGAAGGCGGGTGGTACACCGGTCTTGAAAGCCCTTTAGAAACTGTCCAATTCCGTTATCCTCGAAGGAACAACGCCACAGGCGTGGCTTAGAAGCGTGGTGGTCCTTTTCTTTAAAAAGGGTAATAAAACCCTTTTGAAAAACTACAGACCCATCTCGCTTCTGAGCCATATCTATAAATTGTTTTCGAAAGTCATCACGAATCGTCTACTACTTCTAACCTCCCGAACAAGTCGGTTTCCGAAAGGGCTTTAGTACCATAGACCACATCCAAACGGTGCAGCAGTTAATACAGAAGGCCAAAGAGTAAAACTATTAGTGTTCGTAGACTATAAAAAAAGCCGTCGATTGGATTGAGACTTAAGCAGTGCTGCAGTCTCTTCAGAGGTACCAAATTGACTACCGGTATATCGAAGTGCTGAAGTGTTTGTACGATAATGCCACTATGTCAGTCCGACTCCAGGATCAGAACTCCAGACCAATTCAACTGCAGCGAGGTGTAAGACAGGGAGACTTTATTACTCCGAAACCGTTCACCACTGCACCGGAGGATGTCCTTAAGCTTCTGGACTGGAAAGGACATGGCATCAATATCAATGGCAAGTACATCTCTCACCTTCGGTTTTCCGACGATATCGTGGTCATGGCTGACACCTTGGAGGACCTTGGCACAATGCTCGATGACCTCAATAGAGTTTCCCAACAAGTGGGTCTGAAGATAAACATTGAGAAGACAAAAGTCATATCGAACGCTCATGTAGTACCTACTCCAATAAATGTTGGGGACTCTGCTCTCAAAGTTGAAGACCATTACGTCTACCTGGGAAAAACAGCCCAGATAGGTAGATCTAACTTCGACAAGAAGGTCAATCATCGAATCGACCTTAGATGGGCAGCGTTCGGAAATATCTTTTCGTCCCAAATACCGCAGTGTCTTAAATATAAAGTCTTTGACCAATGTGTGTTGCCAGTTGCCAATGATGACTTACGGATTTAAGACGTGGTCGCCTACGATAGGCCTCATAAGAAGGCTCAAAGTCACCCAAAGAGCGATGGAGGGAGACGGCTATGCTTGGAGTTTCCTTGCGTGATCGTATCAGGAATAATGAGATCCGCAGGCCAACCAGAGTCACCGACATAGCCCGAAAAATTGCCAAACTTAAGTGGCAATGAGCTGGGTACATTGCGCGTAGAACCGACGATCGTTGGGACAGAAAGGTTCTTGAATGGGCGCCGGAAGACGTAGTGTGGGCAGGCCTCCCACGAGGTGAGCCGATGATCTGGTAAGGGTCGTGAAAAGCCAATGGATGCGGGCAGCGCAGGACCGATCATTGTGTAGATCCTTGGGGGAGGCCTTTGTCCAGCAGTGGACGTCTTTCAGCTGAGATAATGATTATCTAGGACGAAAGTACTCGTCAAGACGAATCAAACGAGCCCAAACTAGATGAGATTGTGTCGTTTTATTACGGACTTCCTATGACCACCTTCTAGCTCCATCATCAGACCCTGGATACTATTTAGGACCAAAGTACTCGTCAAGACTATTCAAACGAGCGAGCCCAAACTCGATGGGATTCTGCCATTTTATTACGAACTTCCTATGGCCACCTTCCAGCTCCATCATCAGACCCTGGATACCATCTACAGATAAAGTGCTCATCGAGACGAATCATACGAGCCCGAACTCGATAGGATTATGTCGTATTATAACAAAGTTCTTATCGCCACCTTCCAGCTCCATCATTAGATCAGCTCCATGTCATCATAATATTACATTGTCACGCGATATACATATGCTTGCAAATTTTTACTCAATCGGAAACCGCGAAGTGTATCAAATTTAACTTGCAAGATTTGATTACAGACAATGGGACAGGTGAAAGAAAAAAGCCTTTTAAAAAACAAGCTTTTATTATTTGTTAATAAATTTTACTAAAAAGAACAGAATAAATTAACTCTAATAAGAAATATATCAATTTTATAAGTTCATTGTAACCTTTCACTGTAATTAAGCTTCTTCGTCTACGACAAAATAATTCCATATTGCACATAATTATATCACAGACCCAATTTAAAAAATAAAATCGTGTTACATCGTCAAACGAGCCCAAACTCGATGGGGTTGCGTCGTTTAATTACGGAATTCCTATGGCCGCCTTCCAGCTCCATCAGCAGACCCTGGTTGCCATATATTATCAAAGTAGTTACTTATTAAGACGAAATAAACGAGCCCAAACTCGATGGGTTTGAGTCGTTTAATTACGGAGTTCCTATGGCAACCTTCCATCCAGCTCCATCATCAGACCCTGGTTACCACATAGTATCAAATAACTCGTCAAGACGAATCAAATGAGCCCAATTTCGGTGGGTTTGCGTCGTTTAATTACGGAGTTCCTATGGCCACCTTCCATCCAGCTCCATCGTGAGATCCTGGTTACCATATAGTATCAAAGTACTCATCAAGATGAATTAAATGAGCCCAAACTCGATGGGGTTGCGTCGTTTAATTACGGAGTTCCTATGGCCACCTTCCAGCTCCATCATCAGACCCTGGTTGCCATATATTTTCAAAGTACTCATTAGGACGAAATAAACGAGCCCAAACTCGATGGAGTTGAGTCGTTTAATTACGGAGTTCCTATGGCAACCTTCCATCCAGCTCCATCATCAGACCCTGGTTACCACATAGTATCAAAGTACTCGTCAAGACGAATCAAATGAGCCTAAACTCGATGGGTTTGCGTCGTTTAATTACGGAGTTTCCTATGGCCACCTTACAGCTCCATCATCAGACCCTAGTAACCATTATCAAAGTACTCGTCAAGACGAATCAAATAAGCCCAAACTCGATGGGGTTGCATCGTTTAATCACGGAGTTCCTATGGCCACCTTCCAGCTCCATCACCAGACCCTGGTTACCATATAATATCAAAGTACTCGTCAAGACAAAACAAATGAGCCCAAACTCGATGGGGTTTCGTCGTTTAATTACGGAGTTCCTATCTCCACCTTCCAGCTCCATCATCAGATCAGCTCCATGTCACAATGCATCATGCTGCATGTCAATATTTTATTGCATTGTCATCCGATTTATACATGAATGCGAAATTTTAGCTCAATCGGAAATCGGTAAGTGGATCAAATTTAACTTACAAGATTTGATTACAGACAACGGGACAGGTGAAACTAAATAAAAGCTTGTTATGTAATACTATACGGTTGTAATAAAAAAAGTTATCGAATCTTATGGAGAACCAAGTCCTATTCTACATGCCCTAACTTAACACTCTCTTGCTTTCATGATAGCGTATAGATTGCGAAGCGAAGTGGCAACAGCGCATAACAAAACTAACCAATCATGTCAAAAGGTGACCTCTGATTGGTCCATTTGAATCAGATCAACAATGGATGGAGCGGATTTGTATAAATAATGCAATGAATAGTTCCTATTTGTGTCGCTAGAGGGTCAGCAATTGTTGATCAAATTGGAGCCACATTTGTATGCCGAATTATACATTAGATCAACAAAAACTGTTTTGATCAACAATTGCTAACTGATCAACAATTAACTGATGCTACAACCCGTCTGATCAACATTTGCCGTGTGGGTATATCTATAACATATTGAAGTCATATTTATGTATTTCTTTATGTAAATAAATTTTTTGCAAGTCAAATATTGGGCCCTCAATCCAGACATATCTGGATTGAGGGCCCAAGATAAATCGTAATATTAATATGTAAATCATATTATACAAATTTAAGAATTTATAAATATATTTAAGAAATTCTTAACTAAATGCTGAAATAAGAGAATTTGAGATTTGAAATATGCCATTTTAGCCGAGCATCTGGATTGAGAGCCCAAGCTATTTAATCACCACAGTTCCAATTTATGTTTAAGAAATTCGTGACCCTGTGCTTCATGTTTTTACTATTTTTTATTAAATCCCCTATAAATCTCAAAAAGTTTTGTAAACTTTTAAAAAATGGGCCCTCAATCCAGATGCACACATACAAATTAGGCATGATACTCCATCTGGGCGCGTAAAATTTTTTCTTCCTTCATGGTTTTAGTCTTTTACTCCGCCATGAGATATAATCCAAATTAATATGAAACCATTTTGAGTACAACTTCTATCTATAAAACAAAAAAATATTGAAATCGATTGATAAGAAGCCGAGATATTGCCAAAATAATTTACCGATCGGGTATAACGGCATCGTCAATTGAGGAGTTATTTCCTCATATCTTCAAATTTAATCATCCGATCTTAGCGAAATTTTTATGGGACCACCCTGCAAGTAAACCTGGTCGATTAAAAAAAGAATTTTGAAAATCGGTTCACAATTGGCGGAGATATCTTATAACAAACACACAAAAAAAAAAAAAAAAAAAAAAATAACATACGCGTCGAATTGAGAACCTCCTCCTTTTTTGAAGTCGGTTAAAAAGCGCTCTTTACTTTTATTCATTAAAAGTCACAGAAGTATATAATAGTACCTACTTCACTACATAGTACAAAACAAAGTCACTTTCTCTGTCCCTATGTCCCTATGTATGCTTAAATCTTTAAAACTACGCAACAGATCTTGTTGCGTTTTTTTTTAATAGATAGAGTGATTCAAGAGGAAGGTTTATATGTACCTATAATACATGCATAATAATACTTAAGGATAACCCACAATAACCATTTTCCCGTGCGGAGCCGGGTCGGGTCGCTTGTATATTATAAACGCGAAAGTTTGTGAAGATTGATGGATGTTTGTTACTCTTTTACGCAAACACTGAATGGATTTAAATTAAATCTTACAGCAATATAGCTTATTAGCTTATACAGCTGAATAATACATAGGAAAAACTTCTCATTCCCAAGGGAAACACCGTTAACCCGCCGCCGCCGTTGTTGCAGGCATTGTTACAAATTAAACTGTATTGTTATTGAGATTCGTCAAACCTTCTTTCCAGAACAGTAATATCAACCTGCGAGGAACCAGTCTTCGCGCCATCTCCATCGCGACCGTCGGACTCCTTTGAGAACGAGGCCTTGTACGAGTTAGAGGGGGGGGAATACAGCCCTGTACAACCCCCCCCTCACGATCACGGCGTCACCATGTTCCCCCTCGCCCCGCAACACGGGGAGACCATTGACAGACACATTTTACAGGTAAATTCTGAATGCCTTGCGTGTTGCTCACTATATGTTTGTCAGTCTCTTGTATAGCAAGCAGCGCCCGAGGACACGCTCATTTAGATCCGCCACGGACTGTATAACCAAGTGATACTACATCTCGTAGCTCTTGCTACGTAATTGCTACGCCGTAGCAGTGCTCTACGGAAGGTCTACGCCGTAGATATTCTTCCCACTTCGCTTTACAGATAGACAATTAAGGATCTAAATAAGCGTGGCTTGTGTCGTCGGAACTAACGCCTTGCGTGTTGCTCACTATATTATGTTTGCCAGTCTCTTGTATAGCTCTCAGCGCCCGAGGACACGCTCATTTAGATCCGCCACGGACTGTATAACCAAGTGATACTACATCTCGTAGCTCCTGCTACGTAATTGCTACGCCGTAGCAGTGCTCTGCGGAAGGTCTACGTCGTAGATATTCTTCCCACTTCGCTTTACAGATAGACAATTTAAGATCTAAATAAGCGTGGCTTGTGTCGGAACTAACGCCTTGCGTGTTACTCACTATATTATGTTTGCCAGTCTCTTGTATAGCTCTCAGCGCCCGAGGACACGCTCATTTAGATCCGCCACGGACTGTATAGCCAAGTGATACTACATCTCGTAGCTCCTGCTACGTATTGCTACGCCGCCGTAGCAGTGCTCTACGGAAGGTCTACGCCGTAGAGATTCTTTCTACTTCGCTTTAAAGATAGACAAGGATCTAAATAAGCGTGGCTTGAGTCGGAACTAACGCTTTGCGTGTTGCTCACTATAATATGTTTAAAAGTTGTATAGCGAGCAGCGCCATTTAGATCCGCCACGGACTGTATAACCACAGAATACCAAGTATAACCAAGTGATACTACATCTCGTAGCTCCTGCTATCCCCTATATCCTCCCCCCCCCCTCCTACTGCCGCCATGTTGGCGTATTTAATGATATAAAAGGGTGAATGTTCTCTAAAACTAGTAGGTACAGTAGTTACTTAGTAATTTAGCACTATTTTGTTGCAGATAATGCACCACGGCACGACCTGTGTTGTGGGGGAAGCGGAGTGGGGGGGGGCGTTGGCACACCTGCGGCTCGAACGCGCATGCGGCCTATTGACTTGGTGCAGGACGGCGCACAGGCCTCAGTCTCAGCACGGTACCTATTTAACTAACCCACTGCTACTCTCTTCTTACGTCCTAGTACTTTTTCTCTAGAATCAGTTCGTTGTACCCACCCTAAATTGCCGGTTGTGATTATAAATAAATAAATAAATAATCATCGTAAGTTCGCGCGAATTTTACTCGTACGAACGCGCGATCAAACATATTGAAGTCGAATATGTGTCCTAATAGACGATCGCGCAATAGAACGATTTCTTCATACATTTCACAATCGCGCGATCGTGGGTTCGCGCGATGATCGCGTATTCGCGTTCTATTAGGACAACGCCTAAAGCCTGACAGAAATAAGAAACCTGCTCTGGGGGCGCCACGTGTATATTTTTACGACTATGGCAACAATTTCCCTTATAAAATTAGTTATATTGAAATTCCGCAATATGGCGAGGTTTCTTATTTCTTTGGTCGGGCTTTATAGACTACAGGCCCGTGTTAAAAAAATGATGGGTCATTTGAACCACCAGATGACCTATGTAGAACGATATAAGAGCATAAAATAATAAGATTCAGCATTATGCCGTCACTTGTAAGCTGTCCAACTGAGTGCAGGTGAGAATTCAAAAGTACAGGTAGAGTGAGTACATTTTGGTCATATATTTTTGTACGGCATTCTTACCATCGATAGATGTGAGAGTTGAGACTTGGCTGTATAGCCATAAATGTTAAGCCTACCTAAAAACTATTATAAAATATGTCGTACCCGAAATGTCAGTTTACGTTAGAATAGAATGGCTGTTGAATTGAATTGTGATCCGTAATTAATTTATTATAATATAGTAGCACTACCATTGAGACAACCTCTTTTAATTAACTCGACACCCTGACATGGCGCTGAGGACCTGAGGACCTGAAGAACCTAAACAAGTAGAAAAACAAAGGAATATCGTATAAACCAACCGACAGCAAGAACAAAGGAAGGAAGAAAAATGGATCTGTTACGACCACCACCGCCATTAAAATTTACCGGTACATCCCGTAAAAGAAACTTTGAGGAATGGAAGCAAAAATTTGACCTATATATGCTAGCGAGTGGCGCAGAAACTAAATGCAGTGAAGCACAAAAGAAGGCTTTGCTTTTACATTGCATAGGAGATGAGGGATTGCAGTTGTACAATACGTTCGAGAACAAAGACAATTTGAATTTTGCCAACGTCATAACCGAACTTGAGAAATATTGTAGTCCACCCGTCAATGAAACATATGTAAGATACTTATTTTTCAGCAGAAAACAGAAAACTAGTGAAGATTATGAGGAATATTTCACTAACATCAAGCATTTAAGCCAAGATTGTAACTTCAAAGATCTAAAGGACAGTCTGATTCGTGACCAGATAGTCTTAGGTATCCTGGATGATGGCCTGAGAGAAAAACTATTGAGAATAACAGATCTAGACCTCGAGAAGTGTATGTCCATATGTAAAGCTGCACAAGTCGCACACAACCAAGTGAAAAATCTAGCAAATGGGGGTGAGTCATACAGTACAGTAAGCAGAATTACCAAACCTATAAATAGATCCAGATCGAGAGCGAGGGAGCCTCCTACCAGCAGACGCAGTAGTAGCAGAGCACCCACTCCGAGACCGAAATCCAGTGAGGGAGCCAGGATGCAAATGGGTGAGCGTACTCCACACAGTTTTAATTATAAATGTTGTAGGAAGTGCGGTAAAAATCATGCGTATAAGCAGTGTCCGGCATACGGCAAAAAGTGTCTAAAGTGCGGTCGTTTCAATCATTTTGCTAACGTGTGTTTAGTGAGATGTGCTAATCAAGAAAGACAGTCACAACCCACGGACCCGGTATCTATTAGTTCTGTGCATGCTGTTGGTTCAATAAATAAAGATTGGTTTATATCGTTAAAAGTAAATAACTGTGATATTCGATTTAAAGTAGATACAGGTTCACATGTTGACATACTAAATAAATATGAATTTTATAAATTGAAACTGAATATAAATGAATGTAATAATATAATATTAAAGAATTTTGATGGTTCTAATATTAAAACAATGGGTGTATGTAAGGCAGATATACAATATAATAATAATAATACAATGAGTACATTTTATATAGTAGACTTTGATACTCCTTGCATTTTGAGTTATTCCACAGCTATTAAAATTGGTTTATTAAATAATGTAAATATAATAAATACAAATGACATTGTAATGCAATATGAAACATTATTTGAAGGCCTAGGAAGGGTAGAACACAAATATAATATAAAATTAAAGGAAGGTAGTGTACCAATTGTGGAAAAAACAAGGAGAATACCATTTAAATTACAAGATAAAATTAAAAGTGAGTTAGATAGATTAGAGAGGTTAGGTGTCATTAGGAAAGTGACAGAACCTACAGAATGGGTTAATTCTATGGTAGTGGCTAAAAAACCAGATGGATCCATTAGAGTGTGTCTTGATCCACAAAATTTAAATAAATGTATTATAAGAGAAATATTTAAAATGAGTACCTTTGAGGAGTTAGTAGCTAGAATGCCTAATGCAAAATATTTTTCTGTGTTAGATGCATCACAAGGATTTTATATGATTGGTTTATCTGAGGAATGTCAACTCTACACCACGTTTAACGCAGGTGAGTTTGGACGTTATTGTTATAAAAGATTACCTTTTGGTTTAAATTCAGCCCCTGAAATATTCAGTAAATGTTTCTATGACATTTTCCATAATATAGAGGGAGTAGAGCAGTATGTTGACGAATTGATAGTGTGGGGAGAAACCAAGGAATCACATGATAGACGTTTAATACAAGTTTTAGAACGAGCTACTCAAGCAGGTGTTCGTTTCAATAAAAATAAATGTAAATTCTGTGTAAATGAAGTAAAGTATGTAGGTCACATATTGAGTGGTGACGGTATCAAGCCTGATCCAGAGAAGGTCAGAGCTATTACTAATATGAAAGAACCCACTAATAAGAAAGAATTACAAACTATTCTTGGTATTGTAACTTATATATCAAAATTTATACCTAATGTGTCTGATATTACATATTCATTGAGAGAACTTCTTAAAAAAGACTCTGTATTTGTATGGGAAGAAAAACAGAAAAATGACTTTGCTAAATTAAAACGAATTTTAACTTCACAACCAGTTTTAAAGTTTTTTGACATAAATGCTCCTATAACTTTGTCTGTAGATAGTAGTAGTACAGGGTTAGGTGCTGTTTTATTACAAAATGAAGTACCAGTTGCTTATGCATCAAAAGCACTCACTGAGTCACAAAAGTCTTGGGCTCAAATTGAGAAGGAACTTCTAGCAATTGTATATGCATGTGAAAAATTCCATCAGTATATATATGGTAAACAAATTGTTATAGAATCAGATCACAAACCTCTAGAACAGATTTTCAAAAAATCTATGAATGAAACACCTTTAAGATTACAAAAGTTAAGAATGCGAATTCAAAATTATGATTTTATTATTCAATACAAACCTGGTAAAGATCTTTTAGTAGCTGATGCTTTGTCTAGAAATTATGTAAATGATGATGTTTGTAGTACAGATGTTGATGAAAATGTAGAGGTTCATGTATGTATGATATTGGAAAATTTGAGTATAACAGAACAAAAAATGCAACAATTTAAAAATGAAACAGCTAAAGATAGTAATCTTGTTTTATTAATGAAATATATTACCACATCATGGCCTAAATATTCAGATATTCCAATACAGTTAAAAATGTATCATTCAGTCAAGGAAAATCTTTCTGTTGTGAATGGAATAATATTTAAAGATTCAGCAGTACTTGTTCCTAAGTCAATGCGTAAAGACATGTTAAATCAAATTCATTATAACCATTTGGGTGTAAGTAAATGTAAAAGTAGAATCAGAGGATTATTATTTTGGCCTTTTATGAACAAAGAAATAGAAGATGTTATTAAAAATTGTGATATTTGTTTGCAAAATCAGAAAAGTCATTCTTATGAACCATTGAAACTTAGAGAAGTGCCCAATACACCTTGGAGCACAGTAGGTGCCGATATGTTCTTTTTCAATGATAAAATATTTATGTTGGTAGTAGATTATTTAACAAAATATGTAGATGTAATAGAACTAAATGACCAAACTGGAGAAGAACATGTCAGAGCATTAAAAACTGTATTTTCTAGATGGGGAATACCAGATATATTGTACACAGATGATGGCGCTCAGTATAGAAGTTCAGCATTTGTTGAGTTCAGTCAACAATGGTGTTTTAAACATGTAACTTCAACTCCATATTATGCAAGATCAAATGGCATGGTTGAACGTTATATACAAACTGTTAAGAAAATGCTTAAAAAATGTTTAATTGATGGTAGAGACATAGATTTTGCTCTTTTAGAATATAGAAACATGCCAATTGATTCTGATTTGAAGTCGCCTAATGAGATGATGTTAGGTAGACAAGTGACATCCATAATACCTGTAAATAAATGTAATGGAAATAATGTAAATTATAATGAAATAAAAGAAAAGGTAGAGAAAAGGAATTATAACTATAAAAAGTATCATGATAGAAAGTATAAAGGTAAAAGTATAGAGTATGAAAATGGGGAGAATGTATATGTAAGAGATAAATATAGTAAGAATTTAATACCTGGAAAAATTATAGAGAAAGGGGAGAAAGATAGGTCCTATAGAATTTTATTAGAAAATGGACAAAAGATTTTAAGAAATAGATATAATATATTTAAAGGTTCGAAAAATAAATACTTTAGAGTAAGAAATACATATGACTATGATGATGAGGATTTTGACTCTATTGTAAATAATAATAATGTTAATAATATGACAGAAAATATAAATATAGATGAAAATAATGTACAGGCAAGTTGTGAAAATAATATAGAGAACGATGATGAATTGTACCATGAAATAAGTAATGCAGAATATGATGATATAATGGACTTTAATGTATATGACAATGAAAATGAAATACCTAACTTGAAGAGCTGTATAAGTAATCAACCTAGTAGTAGTAAGAAATCTGTAACATTTAATTTTGATGAAGTAGAGGAACCAGAAATGGATTTGCCACCAACGGAAGAGCCGGAGGTGAGAACTAAAAGTGGTAGAGTAATTAAAAAACCTAGTTATTTTAAAGATTATATGGATTACTTCTAAAGCTCTTTATAGATAATATTCTAAGGCTCTTTATATATAATATTGTAAACTCTACATCCTTTAAATTTGTGTAAAGAGAAGGGATGTGAGAGTTGAGACTTGGCTGTATAGCCATAAATGTTAAGCCTACCTAAAAACTATTATAAAATATGTCGTACCCGAAATGTCAGTTTACGTTAGAATAGAATGGCTGTTGAATTGAATTGTGATCCGTAATTAATTTATTATAATATAGTAGCACTACCATTGAGACAACCTCTTTTAATTAACTCGACACCCTGACAATAGATTCATGAAAAATAATAAGAAAACGCGTAGTGCCGTACAAAAATGGTGCGCCAAAAAGTCGGATTTTTTTATTTATTTTCCGACAATTTCCAGGGTGAATTTGGTCATTTGATTTTGTACGGCATCAGTTTCATACTATTTCAATACTGCTTCTAATCCATTATTCCGCAACGCCGTACAAAAATCATGCGACAACGGGAAAAAACCGAGGGTTGCAACCCCCTCTCTTTCCGTGGTCCAGGGGGTGATTTGACACAACATCAAATTAATTTATTTCGAAAGTATTTTATGCATAGATAATATTTTTTCATATGCCGTACATTTTCGTTGGTTCAAAGGGGAAAAAAAATGAAAAAGAAAAAATCAAAAAGAAAAAATCCATATAACGAAAAGTAAGGTGAAATTCATCACGATATTTTTTTATACGGCATTTAAATAGTTTATTTGTACAAATTTTCATAGAGAACTTCATAATTTAGATAGAGAAGATAATTCGGACGTCGATGAAGACGTTGATTCTGATAACAACTCAGCGGCTGATTCCGATACTGAATAATTTAAAGAAAAACCATATTTTTTATTATCATCATCATTAAATATATCGAATTTTTCTAAAAAATGATTGTTTTATTTATTCACACCATTACAATGAAACAAATAAATTATATATGTCGGAAATGGAGACAAAACGGTGGTGGGGAAAGCAAATAAATAAAGGAAACCCGCAAAGGGCTACACGCGGAAACACACTAAGCGTGGGCGTATGCTACAATAACTTTTAGAGAACCATCGTACACGATCTTTGTCAGGACTACCCCAATTTGTCATCACTATTGAAACAGACTTTACCAACTATATCGAATGTCGTTACAATTGAAACACACTATACCACCATCGACTCGGTTGCTTGTTATCATGAACGATCGGGACCTAATCAATCCCTAAAAGGGGTTTAGGTAGATCCGAGCACCATCAAAATGCCATAAGGGGAAACTGGCATGAAAACACTGAACAATTACAAACTGGCCAACCAAGGGGCCTCCCCGCACGGACCTTATGTAACTCGACCATATTACAGTTACTCTACCCGCGGTCATGATAACAATGCCATAGCTAACACCATACGAATACAGAACCTAGCCAACCTTGCTAGCGACACGATAATTAGATCACTTTACTCACGGTTTACAGACACCACTGGACTGTGGTACAAACAATATTCCAACAACCATTATTTCAACATACATCCAGATCTCGCATCGAATCACACATCACAAAACACACCGGACCAGTACGTCCACCAGAATCACACTCTCAGACACACAAAGTTATCAACGCGGCTGCAGATCTACCAAGAGGCTCGCCCGCCCTGAGCAGCGCTATTTATGTGAGTGAAACACCCGGTCCCACTCCCGGTAGTAGGGCCTCCTGTCAAACGTCACCGCGCCAACTTCACACCGGTCAACTATATCGATTCTACCTTCGGATACTCGAGAAAGTAAAATAAAAACTGTCATCGATGTTTACAATCGATTTAAACGATCAATCTGGCTTCAATCTCCGACATATATATGTATCAGTAATGTTCGAAGTATATAGTAAACCAAAAAGTATACAAAACTGTTGATACTGTGATTGAAAGTTTCAATTTTTGGATATAATATACACACCGTTTCACTTCAGTTAGACGTCATAGTGATTTTATCATATTATCAATTGTTCTCTTCGAAAATATGTTAATGCCGTACTGTATCAGATGGCCATAAAGTACCCTTAAAATGGTAGCGTCATTTTCATCAGCCTAAAAGATATGGTCTGCATTAAAATGTACGGCATCATTTTTTCCTAATTTATTTATGTTAATACTATTTAAAACATGGGATACAATGTACAAAACTGCTATATTTCATTAATCTATGATATTTAAATTTCTGCAATAATTTGCAAAATTTCAGTTTTTGTATTTCTCTATAATTTTTTTCAGAACAGTTTCTTTTGAACGGCAATACTATATAACAATTGCATTTT
>CAOKYR010000022.1:114138-131201 GCA_948473455.1 Teleiodes luculella | reverse complement strand
CCCCCGACGAAAAAGAGGGGTGTTATAAGTTTGACGTGTATGTCTGTCTGTCTGTGGCATCGTAGCTCCTAAACGGATGCGCCGATTTTGATCTAGTTTTTTTTGTTTGCAAGGTGTCACAATCGAGAGTGTTCTTAGCTATGATCCAAGAAAATATCTTCAGCCATTTGAAGATTATCAGCTCTTTTGTAGTTGTTGAAAGGATCAAGTAACGGTTTTGTGTCGGGGTTATTAAATTTTGTTAATTTAGTATTATCTTGTTTCAGAGCGACTCTCGGTCTCGCTCCCGCAGCGCCCCCCCGCGCGCCGCGCCGCGCCCCGCCTCCCCCGCACACCCTCTTCATAGTAAGACATCTAAAATTGCTTGCTTGTGTGGGTTTCGAGGTTAACCTACCTCACAAACCCCTGTGTCGGAATTATGAGCCGCCTATGGCTTCTGACATGGCACCTGTAACGACTACATCCGTAGATAGTGCAAGGGACCAACGGCTTTACATGCCTTCCGAAGCACGGAATCATCTTTTCGGACAATCAGGTGATTCAGCCTGCAATGTTCTAACCAAACTGAGGAAAGTCTCACAAAATGATATTTGTTCGACGAGTCCCCACCGGGATTCGAACCCGGAACCTCAGTAAAGTAACAATAATAATAATAATTTTTATTCAACTTAACCAGTTACAATAAATTGTTTCCTAATAGCAACCATACTAGGCGCAGCCTGTATCGTGGCTACTATTTGATCTTAATACGATTATAACACAGAACACTGGCTATTGTATAACTATGTGAACAAAAAATATTATAATGAAAAAAGTCAAACTGAAAACGCTTATTCTAGATTATTTATATAGATTCTAAAAAGGACAGTTATAAACAAAAGTTATAATCTAATTGTTTAAATATACCTATCATATTTTGAGGTTAGCATTAACCTACATTGCTGCAAAAGTATTTATGTATTTATTAATTTTGCTGTCATAAGTTATAAAAGTTGTTATCAATACATAGAATAGGAGTACATGTGACGCCCTGCAAGGGCACGGCAAACAGAAAGACAACTAATTGTCATATTACTTACAAAATTAGATTTAACTAAATAATAATACCCACTAACTTTATATATTTTTTGCGTTACATTTCGTTTATCTCTTCACCAACCTCAAACTTACTAAAGCGCGGACGCCGAACAGAGAGAATTTTGACCATTGAACTTTGTTAACCCGTCTCTTTTACTCCCGGGTAATTATATTGCTGTCGCGCTCGCACAGAAGCAATGGCCGCTATCGTAAGGGATTCCAAACCTTTTACCTGCATTATTAAGGATTGTTCTTGTACACGATTTTTAGTGGTTAGCTAAGTAAGAAAAAGATTGACGCGTCATCGCGATCGAGTATTCGAGTCTCGAATGCGCTAGTGAAGTGAGTGATCGTTTGTTTTCGTACGCAGTTAAATAGTTTTACCAAGTGAATTTGAAATTCACAGCATTCCGAGTGTAATTTGTACGACTTTTTGGGATATAGAAAAGGTCTTTCCCACGAATAATATGTTTTTAGCATATCCACAAATTTTCAGTATTAAACATTTTATTTAAAAAACATACTTTAAGTAAAAATGTTTGTCACCACTGGCAGTAGGCAAAGAGGTCAACGTACGAAATTCTCTCTGCTCCGCGTCCGTGCTTTACCAAGGAATTCATTTAACGATTAAAAGCATTTTTATTTCAAGTATTTTTTCAATAGAAATTTAAATTTATGAGAGTTATTTTCATCCTTAATGTACTTTGGAATATGATTATATATTTTTATTGACATTGCCACGGGGTCGGTATTAAATAATTTGGTTGATAAATAAGTTGGGTAGAACCATGGCAAGTGAGGCAAGTATTTAATCACAGAGGCTGTCATTATAGCCATTAGTAATGTAGTGTGTTGTATAGGCACTGGTCGGTCACTCCATACAGAAAACGCGTTTTGACAAGCTACTTCTTTTTGAATAACAACTGAATATCAACTAATTGTGAATGGCGCTAGGCGCTATGTATGCACACCCCCTCCACCCCCTCCACAGTCCCTTGCGCCTGCGGGGTGCGGGGCGTGGGGCGCTATATCGGGCGGGGGGGGGAGTGCCAAGGTGGGGGGGGAGTGGCCTGCAGGGTAGGGTTAGCACTATTATTTTCTTCTGTGGTATAGGTGCGGAAGGTTGGTCGGCGCTGTCGCTGGCGGCTCGGTTAGGTCACACGCGGCTGGTGGAGGAGCTGCTGAAGCGCGGCGCCAACGACCCTCGGGGACGAGCGCTTCAGGAGTGCAGCGCTCAGGGACAGCACCAGCTGTTCGCTCAGCTCCTGGCCACCAAGGTAGTCCCAATAACACACATGTCTATACTAGATGGGAGACAATAAGGTAGCCCCAATAACACACATGTCTATACTAGATGGGAGATAATAAGGTAGCCCAAATAACATACATGTCTATACTAGATGTGAGACACTAAGGTAGTCCCAATAACACACATGTCTATACTAGATGGGAAACAATAAGGTAGCCCCAATAACGCACATGTCTATACTAGCTGTGAGACACTAAGGTAGCCCCAATAACACACATGTCTAAACTAGATGGGAGACAATAAGGTAGCCCCAATAACACACATGTCTATACTAGCTGTGAACTAAGGTAGCCCCAATAACATACATGTCTATACTAGATGGGAGACAATAAGGTTGCCCCAATAACAAACATGTCTATACTAGCTGTGAGACACTATGGTAGCCCCAATGACACACATGTCTATACTAGATGGGAGACACTAAGGTAGCTCCAATAACACATGTATATACATGGGAGACAATAAGGTAGCCCCAATAACACACATGTCTATACTAGATGGGAGACAATAAGGTAGCCCCAATAACACATATGTCTATACTAGCTGTGACACACTAAGGTAGCCCCAATAACACACATGTCTATACTAGATGGGAGACAATAAGGTAGCCCCAATAACACACATGTCTATACTAGATGGGAGACAATAAGGTAGCCCCAATAACACACATGTCTATTCTAGCTGTGTGACAATAAGGTAGCCCCAATAACACACATGTCTATACTAGCTGTGACACACTGAGGTAGCCCCAATAACACACATGTCTATACTAGCTGTGAGACACTAAGATAGCCCCAATAACACACATGTCTATTCTAGCTGTGTGACAATAAGGTAGCCCCAATAACACACATGTCTATACTAGCTGTGACACACTGAGGTAGCCCCAATAACACACATGTCTATACTAGCTGTGACACACTAAGGTAGCCCCAATAACACACATGTCTATACTAGCTGTGAGACACTAAGATAGCCCCAATAACGCACATGTCTATACTAGCTGTGACACACTAAGGTAGCCCCAATAACACACATGTCTATACTAGCTGTGAGACACTAAGGTAGCCCCAATAACACACATGTCTATACTAGCTGTGAGACACTAAGGTAGCCCCAATAACACACATGTCTATACTAGCTGTGAGACACTAAGGTAGCCCCAATAACACACATGTCTATACTAGCTGTGAGACACTAAGGTAGCCCCAATAACACACATGTCTATACTAGCTGTGAGACACTAAGGTAGCCCCAATAACACACATGTCTATACTAGCTGTGAGACACTAAGGTAGCCCCAATAACACACATGTCTATACTAGCTGTGAGACACTAAGATAGCCCCAATAACGCACATGTCTATACTAGCTGTGACACACTAAGGTAGCCCCAATAACACACATGTCTATACTAGCTGTGAGACACTAAGGTAGCCCCAATAACACACATGTCTATACTAGCTGTGAGACACTAAGGTAGCCCCAATAACACACATGTCTATACTAGCTGTGAGACACTAAGGTAGCCCCAATAACACACATGTCTATACTAGCTGTGAGACACTAAGGTAGCCCCAATAACACACATGTCTATACTAGCTGTGAGACACTAAGGTAGCCCCAATAACACACATGTCTATACTAGCTGTGAGACACTAAGGTAGCCCCAATAACACACATGTCTATACTAGCTGTGAGACACTAAGGTAGCCCCAATAACACACATGTCTATACTAGCTGTGAGACACTAAGGTAGCCCCAATAACACACATGTCTATACTAGCTGTGAGACACTAAGGTAGCCCCAATAACACACATGTCTATACTAGCTGTGAGACACTAAGGTAGCCCCAATAACACACATGTCTATACTAGCTGTGAGACACTAAGGTAGCCCCAATAACACACATGTCTATACTAGCTGTGAGACACTAAGGTAGCCCCAATAACACACATGTCTATACTAGCTGTGAGACACTAAGGTAGCCCCAATAACACACATGTCTATACTAGCTGTGAGACACTAAGGTAGCCCCAATAACACACATGTCTATACTAGCTGTGAGACACTAAGGTAGCCCCAATAACACACATGTCTATACTAGCTGTGAGACACTAAGGTAGCCCCAATAACACACATGTCTATACTAGCTGTGAGACACTAAGGTAGCCCCAATAACACACATGTCTATACTAGCTGTGAGACACTAAGGTAGCCCCAATAACACACATGTCTATACTAGCTGTGAGACACTAAGGTAGCCCCAATAACACACATGTCTATACTAGCTGTGAGACACTAAGGTAGCCCCAATAACACACATGTCTATACTAGCTGTGAGACACTAAGGTAGCCCCAATAACACACATGTCTATACTAGCTGTGAGACACTAAGGTAGCCCCAATAACACACATGTCTATACTAGCTGTGAGACACTAAGGTAGCCCCAATAACACACATGTCTATACTAGCTGTGAGACACTAAGGTAGCCCCAATAACACACATGTCTATACTAGCTGTGAGACACTAAGGTAGCCCCAATAACACACATGTCTATACTAGCTGTGAGACACTAAGGTAGCCCCAATAACACACATGTCTATACTAGCTGTGAGACACTAAGGTAGCCCCAATAACACACATGTCTATACTAGCTGTGAGACACTAAGGTAGCCCCAATAACACACATGTCTATACTAGCTGTGGGGCACTACTAAGGTATCCAGTATGTTACTTGCTGCCACGGAACCTTTAATGGGCGTGTCCGACTCGCACTTGGCCGCTTTTTTTACTTTCTAAGTTTTGTTCATTTATTTCTATAATTTTAAAGTTTCGCTGTCGAATCGTGATTGATAAGAAATATTTACAAGTCCGGTGAAGCTTGATTGGTCGTACCTTTTCGACACAAGCATAAGTCAATTTAAAAAAAGAAAAGATATATATTTAATTCCATTATGATGTACTCCCCAGGCGTATCCAGACCCGGACTATAAGTTGAACAAGGCTGCCCTATCTGCAAGCGTGTTTAACTCCCGCGGGGCTGACACAACGCTCACATTCAACGCATTATGCCCAGCCACTCCGGTCATGGTCAACTGGAGTGGGCTGGGCTGTCACCTAGCCAACATACGGTGAGGACATCTCTTCTTTATTAGTCTACTCAGCTCTCACATTCAACGCGCTGTGCCTAGCCACTCAACTGGAGCGGGCTGGGCTGTCACCTAGCCAACATACGGTGAGGACATCTATTCTTTATTAGTCTACTCAGCTCTCACATTCAACGCGCTGTGCCTAGCCACTCAACTGGAGTGGGCTGGGCTGTCACCTAGCCAACATACGGTGAGGACATCTCTTCTTTATTAGTCTACTCAGCTCTCACATTCAACGCGCTGTGCCTAGCCACTCAACTGGAGTGGGCTGGGCTGTCACCTAGCCAACATACGGTGAGGACATCTCTTCTTTATTAGTCTACTCAGCTCTCACATTCAACGCGCTGTGCCTAGCCACTCAACTGGAGTGGGCTGGGCTGTCACCTAGCCAACATACGGTGAGGACATCTCTTCTTTATTAGTCTACTCAGCTCTCACATTCAACGCGCTGTGCCTAGCCACTCAACTGGAGTGGGCTGGGCTGTCACCTAGCCAACTTACGGTGAGGACATCTCTTCTTTATTAGTCTACTCAGCTCTCACATTCAACGCGCTGTGCCTAGCCACTCAACTGGAGTGGGCTGGGCTGTCACCTAGCCAACATACGGTGAGGACATCTCTTCTTTATTAGTCTACTCAGCTCTCACATTCAACGCGCTGTGCCTAGCCACTCAACTGGAGTGGGCTGGGCTGTCACCTAGCCAACATACGGTGAGGACATCTCTTCTTTATTAGTCTACTCAGCTCTCACATTCAACGCGCTGTGCCTAGCCACTCAACTGGAGTGGGCTGGGCTGTCACCTAGCCAACATACGGTGAGGACATCTCTTCTTTATTAGTCTACTCAGCTCTCACATTCAACGCGCTGTGCCTAGCCACTCAACTGGAGTGGGCTGGGCTGTCACCTAGCCAACATACGGTGAGGACATCTCTTCTTTATTAGTCTACTCAGCTCTCACATTCAACGCGCTGTGCCTAGCCACTCAACTGGAGTGGGCTGGGCTGTCACCTAGCCAACATACGGTGAGGACATCTCTTCTTTATTAGTCTACTCAGCTCTCACATTCAACGCGCTGTGCCTAGCCACTCAACTGGAGTGGGCTGGGCTGTCACCTAGCCAACATACGGTGAGGACATCTCTTCTTTATTAGTCTACTCAGCTCTCACATTCAACGCGCTGTGCCTAGCCACTCAACTGGAGTGGGCTGGGCTGTCACCTAGCCAACATACGGTGAGGACATCTCTTCTTTATTAGTCTACTCAGCTCTCACATTCAACGCGCTGTGCCTAGCCACTCAACTGGAGTGGGCTGGGCTGTCACCTAGCCAACATACGGTGAGGACATCTCTTCTTTATTAGTCTACTCAGCTCTCACATTCAACGCGCTGTGCCTAGCCACTCAACTGGAGTGGGCTGGGCTGTCACCTAGCCAACATACGGTGAGGACATCTCTTCTTTATTAGTCTACTCAGCTCTCACATTCAACGCGCTGTGCCTAGCCACTCAACTGGAGTGGGCTGGGCTGTCACCTAGCCAACATACGGTGAGGACATCTCTTTAATAACCTACTAGCATTACGTCCCGCGGTTTCGCCCGCGTTAACAGTTTTTCCCGCGGTAAAATGTAGCCTATGCTATTCAGGCGCAGACGCGAGCTGAGCCGTGGGGAGGAAAATTAGTCAGAGACATAAATATTATAATGACTAGCGACCCGCCCCGGCTCCGCACGGGAAAATGGTTATTGTGGGTTATCCTTCAGTATATTATGCATGTATTATACATATAAACCTTCCTCTTGAATCACTCTATCTATTAAAAAAAACCGCATCAAAATCCGTTGCGTAGTTTTAAAGATTTAAGATATTTAAGCATACATAGGGACAGAGAAAGCGACTTTGTTTTATACTATGCAGTCATGGTCCTAGAAAACAAGGTTTAACCGTTAGGCCACGTGACTGACACGAGCTTACGTCATTTTGCGCTGTTCATCCTTGTCAATTACACGCAGTCGACAAGGATGAATAGGCAAAATGACGTAGAAATGACGTAGGCTCGTGTCAGTCACGTGGTCTAATGGTAAGACCTTGTTTTCTTAGACCATGGCAGTGATACACGGCAAATAATGGTAATTGTTTATGATATACTGCAGGATGTGTTGGCTGCGCGGCGCGGCCCTGCGCGTGAACAGCCGGCTGGCGGGGGCGGGGGCGGGGGTGGGGGGAGCGGGGGGGGCGGTGCACTCCCTCACCAGGGTCGACGTCAGCAACAACGAGCTGAGGGCGCTGCCGCCGGAACTATTCACACTAGCCAGCCTCAGGTGAGCGTGTGTGTGTGTGTGTGTGAACAGGAACTTACTGTTTGAAATTAAACTCCGTTGTCTTTAGGATGCTTGTATTCCACAGTTCTCGGGTGCGGTGACAGAAAAAGGGAAGAATATTTGAGCAAATCTTATTTATAGTAACGAGATAGCGCCATCTATCAATTCATGATAGAACTAAAATAGCTATACGTTAATTGAGATCAAGATTATTATGATAGATGTCGCTTTACAATGTTCAAGGTCTATTATTTCTTAGCACTTACTGATTAATAATACAAATTAGAGAAATGTCGACAGGGTTAACATTTTTTTTCAAAATTCAAATGTTTTATTCGAAGTAAAATTTTACAAATCACTTTTCGACGTCGAGGCGAGTTCACAATTTGGCTGTCTTCTGTGGAGAAGAACTCGCCGGAAGAAACTCTACAGGCGTTGCATTTTTTCAAAATATTTTACAAAATTATTATTTTATACAATTTGATTTATATATGTTACGGCTAAAGACAGGTGTGAACATAAACTTAAGATTAGCCGGGTAAACTTAGGTTCATCTTTGAGGAGCGGCTAATGTTCGATAAAATATAAAATTGCGTCGAGTTATTTCATCTTTAGCCGTATAAACTGCACATTATCCGACCCGAAGCGGCTAAAAATGTATTCCATGGACGCGCGCGGGCGAAGAGGGGGTGAAGTGGTCAGAGGGGGGACGATGATGCGCAATTGCGCAATATGTGTTTGTTTTTAATTTTTATATTTATAATGAGACTGATTAATTTTTTTTAAACCTTAGTAGGTATCATTGAAACTAATTGTTGATTGTTGTAATGCAAATTGTAGATAATTTCAATTTTGAAATATTTTGTTCCTAATTAATAACAAAGAAGATTTATTTTGTTTTGATTTTTGTATTTTTATATGCCTAAATAGGTATTTCTAATGAACAATGAGACTGATTGTTTTAATAAAAAAAATTGTGGCTTAAAAAAAGCATTACCTATCATTTTTTCATTTGCTTATTCTTACTTAAGTTTAGCCGGCTAAAGATAGAAGAAACTAACATTAGCCGCTCCTTAAAGATAAACCTATGTTTAGCCGGCTAATCTTAAGTTTATGTTCACATCTATCTTTAGCCGTAACATATATATATAACAAAGAGTGCAAACGAAAATATGCAATTTGAAGAAGGCAAGGGTAGACAGTCATGCTTGCACAGAGACTTGGTGGTACAATTGGTAATGCTTGTGTGTGGCCCGGATAGCCAAAGAGATGCGGGTTCAAGTCCCTGCCCAAGCCCAATGATTTTCATTTTTCTCTTCGATTTATAGATAGTAAGATAGTATTACTTAAGTTGCAAAAACAGCATACAAATTCAGCTTACCTACACCTGTTTCGTCATTATGAAAAACACATGTTTTTAACCCCCGACGAAAAAGAGGGGTGTTATAAGTTAAATTTAGTGTTGTTATTCTGTTCGATTTATAGATAGTATTGTTTAACGGGATATTTACCGTGGCATTTATTTATTTAGTTATGAAAACAACCGTGAAAGTTTAAAAAAATATTACTTAAGTTTCAAAAACAGCTTACAAATTGGTCATTGTGAAAAACACATGTTTTCTCATAATCAGATACCTAAACGCGGGACAGAACAAGCTGGAACGCTTGCCGTCTCCCTCCGATCCGTTTGAAGAGGAATTGGACAGTAAGGGACGGAAAATCAAACGCAGCAAGAAGAGGCCAGAAGTGTACAGCGCGCCTGTCTTGCAGGAGATATACTTGCAGGTAAATGTTAGAAAGAGAGGACAACTAATAATAATGTATCTACTTAATGAAATGAATAGATAAAACTTTAACTCGCTTTTGCACCCGTAACATGCAGTGCTATTTATTATATTTGGGAAGCTTACGGCTAAAATTTACAATATATAAACTGTATAATAAAAACACGAGCCAATTACAAGCCTCCACATATAGGACTTGAAAATAGGAAAAAGAAGCAACACTATTCTCAGTGAATCAAAAGCAGTACCAACGTACAACAAAAAACTACTTAATCTAAAGTACTACAACACTGTGAATCATTTGCCATGACGCACAACGTTTACTTTATATTTATTGAAATAGTCATTTGAGAAAAAACCTTTGATAACATTAGTACTGCTACAAAATAGATCAATATGACTGCTGCTACTGCCACTATTAAACAATTTACATGACCTTACGATAAAGCTATTACTTCTGTAGTTAACTCTAGATAAGGGAATATCAAGCAATACTTTCCGGCGAATACTCCTAGACGGGATTTTCAATTTAATCATACTAAGGAGTTCAGGACTGTCAATCCTGCTTTGCGCCACACTGTAGAGAAAACATAAGTCGGCCACATCTCTACGCAACTGTAACGGCAGAAGGCATCTTCTCACATGCATATCTTAGCACACCGTTGCTCATAATTTAGATAGGGTAGATTAAATTTGTAAGTCTATATTAAAATCCATAATTTAAAATGCATATTTTGAAAATCCATAATCATTAAATAACATAACGATTAAAATCCATAACTTTGAAAAACATTTTATTATATTTAAAAGCCATATCTTTAATATGAATACTGTTAGTATGTATAACAATATAAAAAATATGAAATTAAAAAACATAATTTGACATCACTAATATTATAAATACGAATACTTTATTATTACTTTTTATACCTTCTTATTATTAGACTATGAATGCCTGAAAAATGCGCTACCAGCTTATTTTTCTTACTTAAACTTATTTTTTTAAATCTTTTTAGAGCATTTAAATAAAAGCTTGTCTTAAAAATACTTTTTACTTATATATAGAAGGATGCGTGCTATGGATGTGTTCTATAGATGCTTTAACTTTAATTAATGTTTCGTAATTAAATGCTTATTTTATGAAATCAAATCAAATTATTTATTTTAATTTACGCCAGAATACGTGTCCAATTAATTATACCAATGAGTGTTTATACGAAGTATCAAGAAAATTGGCGCGTATTAAATTTCTTCCCATACAAACACCCACTCCCACAAAAACTTGTTGTTTTCTTCCTTATTTATATAGCTGAGTGATTGTTTTATTATAATTATGTTACACTTAATTTATTATGTAAAAATATGACCTAATTGATTTTGCCCCTCTCGCTTTTTGTATACCAAATTAATGTTGGTCGAATGTGTGATCCTATATTTCAATAATGTAACAACTGTTCACCACATTTGTACAAATAAAGTTTCTTTCTTTCAAAATTTGATACCAATTTTATGCATAAAATGGTGATATTTAGTTTTTTTGTATAAAACGTGTTAAAATATAAATATACGGGATTTTTTATCTGATAGAAAAAATCCACTGATTAAAAAATTACCCTGTACATTTCGTTCACCAGGACAATCGCCTAGAAGACATCCCCCCGGAGCTGTTCCTCCTCCCCTCCCTGACCACTGTGGATGTGTCCAACAACAAGCTGCGCGCGCTGCCGGCCGCCATGTGGCGTGCGCCCGCGCTGCTGCAACTCAACGCGGCGCTCAACCACCTGAGAGACCTGCCCGTGACGTCACAGGTACACACACACACACACACACCCTCCCTGACCACTGTGGATGTGTCCAACAACAAGCTGCGCGCGCTGCCGGCCGCCATGTGGCGTGCGCCCGCGCTGCTGCAACTCAACGCGGCGCTCAACCACCTGAGAGACCTGCCCGTGACGTCACAGGTACACACACACACACACACCCTCCCTGACCACTGTGGATGTGTCTAACAACAAGCTGCGCGCGCTGCCGGCCGCCATGTGGCGTGCGCCCGCGCTGCTGCAACTCAACGCGGCGCTCAACCACCTGAGAGACCTGCCCGTGACGTCACAGGTACACACACACACACACACACCCTCCCTGACCACTGTGGATGTGTCCAACAACAAGCTGCGCGCGCTGCCGGCCGCCATGTGGCGTGCGCCCGCGCTGCTGCAACTCAACGCGGCGCTCAACCACCTAAGAGACCTACCCGTGACGTCACAGGTACACACACACCCTCCCTGACCACTGTGGATGTGTCTAACAACAAGCTGCGCGCGCTGCCGGCCGCCATGTGGCGTGCGCCCGCGCTGCTGCAACTCAACGCGGCGCTCAACCACCTGAGAGACCTGCCCGTGACGTCACAGGTACACACACACACACACACACCCTCCCTGACCACTGTGGATGTGTCTAACAACTACTAACTTTTAAATATAAATTTCAGAAATGAAATTAGATTTGACATTTATATGAAATTGCATTGAATTAATATTGTGTAATGTAGTGTTCCTGAAGGGAGGCTAGCATTAAACATTAAAAGTTACCTATATTAGGTATCCCCTAAGGCAAGGAGGTTGTTGTGAGGAAAAACAGCGATAACAAGTTTTACAAACGTTTATTATTAACCTAAATTATTATACAAGCTCAGTTCTTAATACTAAGTTCGCGTTGACCGTCTGATCCCGCCAGCCGGCACGGGTACGTTGCTGAAACGGGCAGAGGGCGGCGCGGTACGTCTGGAAAGATACGGGAAAGCTTAATACTGCGGCACGAGCTATCTATGAGTTAAGGCGAGAGAGTATATTGCTTGGCTAAGAGTTTAGGTAAAGTGTGGGCAGGTTGCCCACTGCTGGGCAGGTACGGGTTCGTAGGCTTTTACGATACAGGGGTGCAGGATCTCGGCCTCAAAGCTTTAGCAAGCGTGCCAATATTATCACTATCAAACTAGTCTTGTCTTAGCGTTCTATAGCAGTCAGGTAGCCGGGTTCATACAGTAATTTAATGCAAGTACACACAGGTGAAATACACAGAAATACAACAGAGCGAAATCAGCATTACATGCACAGGTAAATGGTAAATACAGTCAGGTAACACAGGTAATATTACAGGAGGGGTGGCTTGGCGCTTCCCCAAATATGCTCCCCAAAATAATCAAACACCAGGCTGGTAATGTGTGTATGTAGCCTATCGGGTATGTGATATAGATATATACATATATACTTGTCCCTACCGTTACGGCCTCACTTTCACTGCCGGCGCGGGTTAGTTTGCAGCGGGGGTCGTCCTGGTTTTAACTTAAACTCCTACCGTTGCGGCCTCACTATCACTGTCAGGGTTAATCTTAATTATCAACAGCGGGGGTCGCCAGAAGGTTTATATGTGTAGCATGCAATTTCGCAGTCCTAGTCGTTTCAGGTTTGTGTTGGTGTAGCCCTACCGTTACGGCCTCACTATCACTGCTGGGTCGCTATGTTAGTATGCAGCGGGGGTCGTCCTGGATTTAAATTAAGCTCCTACCGTTGCGGCCTCACTATCACTGCTAGGGTTCGACTTAATTACTGTTAGATGCAGCGGGGGTCGCCAGAAGGGTGTGGTGTGTTGTGTATGAATCGCGGTGTTCAGCCTGAAGGATATGCAAGCTTATATGTCCAAGGGTTTATCAAACCGGCCGGTGATCCGGACAGGAGCAGGTGACTGCTTACAAAATCATCATATGCAGCCGTGGACAGGATTAAATCACCAGCGAAAGACAATTGTACAGGTGTATGAATAAAGCAGGGGTGTGCCCAGAGGATAGACGTTATCCCCCTTAGCGCCAAGCCCCCGTTACCTCAATACAGGATACTTTCCGGCGGAGAGCGCTCCCAATATTTGAGAGCGCAGGGATTGTCAGTCCCTTCAGGTTTTAGGACAAAGCTCGTAGCGAGGACGTTGAATTTAATTTAGTGAAATACACTGGCTTTAGGTACTACTTTGACTAACACACGCGGGTAGAGTATATAAATATTACTCCCCTGGAGCGGCGGGACCGGAGATGTTGCCTCCACGACCGGTGGGCAACAATGACTGCTGCTCCGGGGTCACGCAGCGGTTATAAAGGCTCGTGGCTCTCCACGGTGTGCGCGCTGTAGCGCTACGCCGCCGCTGCGTCCGCGCCGCTGTGTGTGTGCAGCCCGGTGTGACGTAGAATAGCGTCACATTTGACATATCTTATTTTAATTTATGATATTAATTTACATCATTTAATAAGTCAGGTCCGTTTTTTTTTCTAAGCAGAATAATTGTTTGTTCGTTTTTTTTTATATCATAAATTGACATACGAGTATTATTAATATTATTATTATTCTGTATCCTGAGCTATGTAATTTAATCGAATAATTAGTTAATTGACACCTTAAATATTGCTTGTTTATGTTGTTTGCACAGAACCGTCTCACTACATTATGCATCTCCTCACCCTAAGGTTGCCTGGAAGAAATTGCTACTTAGCAATAAGGCCGCCTACATGTACACTTTTTATACCTTTTTTTGTAAAATTTGCACTGTAATGTTCTGTGTGCAATAAAGCATATTGTATTGTAATTCAATTATTTAGTTAATAATATTATCATTTTTAAGACATTTATGCAAACCTTTTTGCATGCTGACTTTTAAGGCTGTGTAGGTGTTGCGTTTATTTCGTTATTGACCATCCTTTTCTGTGCAAAGCCTGTGCAAAGCAAATCAATGACTTTATTTGTGTGTTTTGCAGAATGGGTGTTAAGGGCCCATAGAATACCAACTAAAGTAAAGGTAAAGTGCCCATAGAATACCAGCGTCGCGGTTCAGGATCGCGGCATAAGCTAAATGTGGTCCTTTTATTGTGACGTCATGACGCATTGTTCGGCACTTTTTTTGTTGTTAATTTTTACTATTTTTTTTTTATTTCTTTTATTATTGTGCAAAATTTTTGTATTTTATTAATTTTTGTAGCGTAATTAATAATAAATGTTTCTTTCTTTCTTTCTTAGAATGAAAATGACGCGCGCCGCCCTTCGGTGACCAGCCCTGTAGACACCGCCCCCGAAGGCGCCAGCCGGCAGGGGTCGCTTAATGTGAGTTATCGGATATTTATAATAGGGTAGTTTCCAGACAAGTCCGGTGAAGCTTGATTGGTCGTACCTTTTCGACACAAGCATAGGTCAATTAAAAAAAAAGTAGTTTCTAGGGTCAAAATAATTACATTCTATTTAGTCCGTATTTTAGATTATAAAAAAATATTGGCCAGGTATTTTTTATTTTTTCGATTAAACAAAAAATAAAGATATAGCCCATTAAAGTTACGTGTGACGTCACTCCGTGCGCCTCCGTGCTAAGAAATGCAGCATGGCGTGACGTCACATGTTACTTTAATGGGCTACATCTTTGTCATTTTTGATCTAATTTACAAATAAAAAAATACGTGTCCCTTATTTTTGAATAATCTATAAGACGGACTAATTAATTTTTTTAAGGAAATTAGCCTATTATTACTAAAATAGTATTTTTAATTAGAGGCCAAAGATGTAAACAAAGAAATGTCACTGTCGAAGTGACATTCCAGCTATCAAAAACATTTTCTTTTCTAACTAAACTATAAAAATGAGTTTTGCAAATCTAGCCAAAATATTTTTAAATTTTAATTAGGTAGGAGTAGGTTCCATAGTGCTGTTTTTCACACTTGAGCAGTGTAAAAAAACGAATCAACAACAAACTTAACAGAAAACAATTTAACGCTAACACAGAACAGGGATCGCATTCGGGACGCGTCAGACAGAAGCCGAGAAACCGAATGACAGCCGAAACAAAATGGCGTCCATGCGTGTGACATTTTTTAGCTTTTGCGAAAAGACAAAAGAAAAAAACATCCAAAGGTTACGAACATCTTCAGTGTTGCAATGAGCATATTTTTTTTACAGAGGAAATAATTGTTTTCCTATAAATAAAAAGTATATTGCAGCTATTCAACATTTTTTCTCACTTAGTATGTATAGTTGTTACAGAAGTGTTACAAACCTGTTTAAATGAAATTGTATCCGTTTGTTTTACTTAAAATCATAAATAATCGTAATTGTCGATTTAGATATTTTTTTATTAAAATGGTAACATAACTCTAATTAGGAATACTAGATTAGCTTGCTTGCTTGCTTAGCTTGTGGGTTTCGAGGTTAACCTACCTCACAAACCCTGGTGTCGGAATTATAGAACCGCCTTAGGCACAAGACATGGCTCCTATAACGACTACATCCGTAGGTAGTAGCCGGGACCAACGGCTTTACGTGCCTTCCGAAGCAAGGAATCATCTTTGTTTTCGGACAATCAGGTGATTCAGCCTGCAATGTCCTAAACAGATCTAATATCACTTTGTGAGACTTTCCTCAGTTTGTTCGGGGATTCGAACCCGGAACCTCCGTAACTTCAGACGAGCTTTTGACTACTCGTCATGGAGGTTATTATACTAGCTTTCCTAGTACTAGTACTAGATAGATTTTCCCGTGAGAATGTGGAATATTCCTGTGGTCAAAGGTAGCCTATGCCTATTCCAAGGTCTATTCTATCTTCATACCAAAGGATAATGGGTAATTTTGTATGGGCCCCGTACCCAAAAAAAATTTACTGTAGCATTATGAGATATGTCGGGTTTTGTAGCCCTAATGGAGTAGTTTGATAAACCCAAGACAGAATAGCTGAATTCAATTGGAGAAAAAAGATATGTTCATTTCATTAGAAAAACTGAATGTTCATTGTAATTTATTTATTTTTCCATGAATTCTTAATGCGCATTGATTTAAATCAGGGTATGTTTTAGAAATAAGGATCGTAGTTGAGCTCAATGATATCAAAGCACTCCATACGGGCAATAAAGACCGATATAATTCATAAGATAAACGCTAGAAGATGGTCGTGGTCACCATCTTCTAGCGCCGCCCGCCTCACGCACTGTTGCACACCGCAGCTCGCCTTTACCACGGGGTTCAGCCATGTTGACTGATTTGTTACGCTGAGCACCTCAACTCGATCTCTTAGCTGATAATTGGTTGAATGTAAGCAGAAATGTGATCATTTTCTCAGAAATTGTATAGGATTTTATATATAACATTGTTAATTATTACGTTTTTATTTCTTTAAAATTTTAGATTTCTGTTTTAGAGTAGTATTATTCTGTTTTTGTTGTTCTTTTGTAAAAGTGTAGCATTATAAGTAAATTGGTCTATACTGTAAGCTTATAAATAAAATAATGCTACAATTAACTTTGTGTCTGGGTACGCTCTTACCCATTCTCCTTTAAATACAATAGTTAAAAAAGTCTGCTGATTGTCTGTAGAAGTAATGTGATGTGTGTTGTTTATCAGAAGTCCGTG
>CAOKYR010000022.1:54138-109138 GCA_948473455.1 Teleiodes luculella | reverse complement strand
TTTTAATTGACCTATGCTTGAATCGAAAAAGTACGACGTATCAAGCTTCACCGGACTTGCAAGGGGAGCGGAAGACTACCCCAAAAAAGTCATATACCAACGCGTCTAGGGGCGGCTCGAGGGAGCCTCGGACCACGGCCTAGCGCGTTGATATTGAAAAACATTGTGAAGGAGACGACGCCTGAGGGGCTCCGTTTCTGATTATTAATTCTGATTTTGAACACTGACGCGCTATGTATGCACACTCCCTCCACCCCCTCCACAGTCCCTTGCGCCTGCGGGGTGCGGGGCGTGGGGCGCTATATCGGGCGGGGGGGAGTGGCCTGCAGGGTAGGGTTAGTACTATTATTTTCTTCTGTGGTATTATCACACAACACTAACAACAGATATAGGTCTACCAGAATCTGATGTCAATAAAATCGTAAAAAAGAAAGAAATTGACGCTAGCAAGGTTTCTTCGACATTTTCACGACTTTTTAAAGGGAAGCCATTTTTTTTGGTTCTTTTATCCCTTATGGGAAAGGCAAAGGGATCAAGGCCTATACAGCCGTGTCTATGGTATTTTATAATATCCTTGATTGTGTGTGTGTGACATCAACGCCACAAGGTCAACGCCATGTCTTCCTAAAAGGGAAGCCAAACCAAAAACAATTTCTCGAAATTTCAGTTTACAGATGGTATTTTTTTTGGTTTTCAAATGAAAATCGCTATGTTTTAAACTTTTTCTTTTGCCATCAGATTCTGGTAGACCTATAGTTATCTCCATACCAACTGGCCGCATCGGTTTGACTGTGTGCGCGCCGTGTAGGCACGCGCCGTCACGCACACGCCTATATTGAGCCCATACATACATTGCATAGTTGCAGGCTAAGTCACCTAATAGGCTATTTGACAATGCGAAAAATAAAGTGTTAATTACTGTAATCAGTATGTAATGTAAGTTTAAAAATGGATATTTACTATGGGAAGTTGAAAATAATAATTAATTTATGTAAAAATCCGTAAATAAAAATGTATTTTTTTTTGCGTTTGTCACGTGACTCAAAACGCTCCTGTTTGGTCGGGTATAGGACATATGTCACTAGCCAGTAAACATCGTTTTCTACTTAAGCAACTTGTAGTAGTAGTACTGGCAAGTGACGTCACCGATGCCATTGCGACGCCATATTGTCAAAGTAGCGTTTTGGCGCGCTACTTAAATATTGAATTTTTATTTTGATATTTTTCAGGAAATATGTACCAGAATTAAAAAATACAACTATTACTGGGATCCACAAACTCTACTGAATAATAAAAAATATATTTTAAAAACCAGTCAAATAGCCTATTGTCCGAAAAGAAAGATGTTTTACTTTAGTTAGGTCATACTGACTATAAAACACTGCTTACCCCGTTAGGTAAAGGAGCGTGTCTTTATGTACGATGTATAAAGCCTGACCAAAGAAATAAGAAACCTGCTCTGGGGGCGCCACGTGTATATTTTTACGACTATGGCAACAACTTCCCTTACAAAATTAGTTCCATTGAAATTCCGCAATATGGCAAGGTTTCTTATTTGTTTTTGGTCGGGTTTTAATCGATTGGTTGTATATAGATCCTGTCCAATAACCTGCTCACGCGCATCCAGCTGACGACGGACGACGACGGGGACGCGCCGCCCCCTCCCGCGGACACGCAAGACGGAGACGACTGGGTGAGCGAGACGGATATATATATATTACACGGATTATATCATTTATAGGACTGAAATGTGTAAGCATGTGCCGTTCCCGGGAATAGGCTATTTGACAATGCGAAAAATAAAGTGTTAATTACTGTAATCAGTATGTAATGTAAGTTTAAAAATGGATATTTACTATGGGAAGTTGAAAATAATAATTAATTTATGTAAAAATCCGTAAATAAAAACGTATTTTTTTTGGCGTTTGTCACGTGACTCAAAACGCTCCTGATTGGTCGGGTATAGGACATATGTCACTAGCAAGTAAACATCGTTTTCTACTTAAGCAACTTGTAGTAGTAGTACTGGCTAGTGACGTCACCGATGCCATTGCGACGCCATATTGTCAAAGTAGCGTTTTGGCGCGCTACTTAAATATTGAATTTTTATTTTGATATTTTTCAGGAAATATGTACCAGAATTAAAAAATACAACTATTACTGGGATCCACAAACTCTACTGAATAATAAAAAATATATTTTAAAAACCAGTCAAATAGCCTATTCCCACACTAAGTGTAGCGCCACACCTGCGGAGCGTACAGCGCTGTAAGGTAGATAGATAAAAAATGTATTTAGCAGAATTTACACACAATACATCGAGATAATAATTAAAAGATAAAAAATAACAAAGTTCAACATATTACAGTCATAAAAAAAACAATAACATAAAGTAAAAATGAACAGAAATACAAGCTAACAATTACAAAAAAAACGTGTGTGTCAAACAGTGCTAAAAAGGTCACAGCTCAGCATATGTTTTGCTAGTGTTTAGCAAAACGCTGATATTCTGCTGTGGCCTTAGGTGACAGTATACATTTAAAACAATCAAAACGCTGATATTCTGCTGTGGCCTTAGGTGACAGTATACATTTAAAACAATCAAAACGCTGATATTCTGCTGTGGCCTTAGGTGACAGTATACATTTAAAACAATCAAAACGCTGATATTCTGCTGTGGCCTTAGGTGACAGTATACATTTAAAACAATCAAAACATACGCCCGCAATTGTACATATAATTAGTATTATTTATGTGTAGTGTAGATAAATAAATAAATGAAAATGGTAACAAAATAAAACTATGAAATTTGTTTAGATGTGAGATAATAACAGTAGTGAATAAAAATAAATAGACTGATAGCTTATGCACGAATATTTTAAATATAAAATAGGAGAAGGTAGGTTAATTAAAACAAATGATACATACAAATAAAAGAAAGAAAAAAAAGGAATATCCTCCATTACAAAACATCAATCTCATAAATTAAGGTAATTTTCTAGATATTAAGGTCGTATTGAAAAAAGTCATTAATACTAAGGTACGGGCGCCAAAGATGGCCCACTTAAATTTTTAGATATTTTGTTTCCCAAATGAATATACAAGGACAAATCCTTGTAAAATCTTGCAGTTAAGTAAAGTAAAGAAAAAACATAATGGAAATTATGATATAATTATTTGGGAAACAAAATATCTAAAAATTTAAGCGGGCCATTTTGGCGCCCGTACCTTATAAAAAATGTGTTTGAGGCCAACTAGGACGGGTCAGTGAGATCTGGGGTCGGTCGGGTCTACCACATCTAGCCAGCTTTAACAGCATATTTCGATGGGTATCAAATGGGTTTGCTGTCAGGAATACAAAAATTTTGTAATTTTAAGTGCGTGCTTATTATTTTTCCAATCGCTCTTTAAATATGTTTATTTATTTATTTATTTAAATAGGAACGCCAACAGCACACATATTACATTTTAGTATAGTTACAAGTTAACAAAAGTTTTAAATCCTAATATGTGCGCCAATTACAGGAGTACACGACACTCAATGAAAGTGCAACACTGCAATAAAATTAATATAAAAATACCCATAAACCAAAAATTACAAGCAATAATGGCTATTATAATTAAATACTAGTAAATTAAAATCAAAAGTTATCAAACAAGTTTTGCAACTTATTTTTAAACACATGCAGAGAATCACAAAAAACATCAATAGTACCGTCTTCAAGCCAACTGAGCTCATTATAAGTCTAAGTACGACACATACGATTAGTTGGTGAATTCACGCCAATATTTGTTTTACATTCACATTCACGCCAATATTTACAACAATGTGTTTGTGTGTGTACAGGAAGCGGGCGCGGTAGGCCGCTCGCGGCTCGTGTTCCCTCTGCTGTCGATGTTGGATGTGTCAATGAACCTGCTGCGAGCGCTGCCCAATAACATACACGAACTCACCAACCTGGCAGTCCTTAACATCAGCGGGAACAAAGGTAACACACTGTAACGAGGTGCATTGCGTGCTACCTCGTTGCCACGTTTTCTACTTCATTTCTCATCTCATTTACCATTTTCGTCTAAATTCAAATATATTTAATTTTGGAATTCATTCAAAATCATCCGTCAATCATCCATTTTTTATTATTCATTCCTACTTTTACCCCTGGCCGCGAACTACGTGGCCATTTCCCAAAATGTGATTATTTTCAAAATATAATATTAGTATGTACATACCTACGTGATTAAAGTGTGTGCTATTGTGGTTATATTATTCTTATTATTTGTGCATCTTCTTACATCTTCATCTTAAACGTAGTTGCCCCGCAGGCTCGTTCAGGATCTAGACGAGCCGCGGGTGTAACAACACTTATCATCACCCTGTCGCATCCGCGGCTCGCCTTGCTCCCGGGCGAGCCTGCGGCGTGAACTCTTAAGGTAGTGGTAATCTCCACGAAAACTAAGAAGTGGTAAATGAAACTCAAATTTCCACTAGCACTGAATAGAAGGGTTTATTCACGTATTACAGTAGAAATACATTTATTTTTTTAGAATTTTAAAGTTAAAACATGATGAAAGGCCTAGTTTACAGGTTGAGAGAGAAAGGAGAAGTGAAAATAAAAATGGATGATTTTTGAATGAATTCCAAAATTTAATATTTAAATTTAGAGAAAGAAATGGTAAATGAGATGAGAAATGAAGTAGAAATGAGGCAACGAGGTAGCATGCAATGCACCTCGTTACAACCCTGTAGTGATTTTTTTAAATCTTCGTCTTTTCAGCCTGTAGGCCTACTATGTAAGTAGTGACAGGCTCGAGAAACTGTCAAACGCGACATATTGACAGAACTACTATGGCTCTAATGTCACTATGTCGCGTTTGACAGCTTCTCGAGCCTGTCGCTACTTACATAGTAGGCCTACTGTAGACGTCCACTACAAAGACAAAGGCAAAGGCCTCCCCCAATGAGAATGCTCTCGAATTTACAGTTGAAAAATCCTTATAAGAATTAAGTACGGCGCCATCTATTGCAAATCACCAGAATTAACTAGATATGCAGGGTACCACAGCGAATTCTCCGATATGGATCTAACATTTATGTAAGGAGGAGTTCGGATGAGTTAAGACAGATGTCACTGTGTTTAACACTATATCACAGAAGAAAATAATAGTACTAACCCTACCCTGCAGGCCACTCCCCCCCCGCCCGATATAGCGCCCCACGCCCCGCACCCCGCAGGCGCAAGGGACTGTGGAGGGGGTGGAGGGGGGGTGCATACATAGCGCCTAGCGCCATTCACAAGTACTTGATATTCAGTTGTTATTCAAAAAGAAGTAGCTTGTCAAAATGTGTTTTCTATATGGAGTGACCGCCCAGTGACTATATAATACTGCGATATGTGGTGTGAATTGTTGACTAGACGTTGTAAGATGACGGCTGGTGTTGTGCTGTCAGATATAACGGACCTGCCCCCCACGATGGGGCTGCTGTCCCGGCTGTGGAGCCTCAGCGCGGCGGGGTGCTCTCTCCACGAGCCGCTACGGTCCATGCTCGCCACGCCGCAACCCAAATACAGGTACACAATATTTACAAACTAGCGACCCGCCCCGGCTCCGCACGGGAAAATGGTTATTGTGGGTTATCCTTAAGTATATTATACATGTATTATACATATAAACCTTCCTCTTGAATCACTCTATCTATTAAAAAAAACCGCATCAAAATCCGTTGCGTAGTTTTAAAGATTTAAGCATACATAGGGACATAGGGACAGAGAAAGCGACTTTGTTTTATACTATGTAGTGATAACACCAAATAAAAATAAACCCGCGACACATAACCGTCACTTGATCCTTTCAACAACTAGAAAAGAGCTGATAATCTTCAAATGGCTGAAGATATTTTCTTGGATCATAGCTAAGAACACTCTAGATTGTGACACCTTGCAAATAAAAAGACTAGATCAAAATCGGCGCATCCGTTTAGGAGCTACGGTGCCACAGACAGACAGACAGACAGACATACACGTTAAACTTATAATACCCCTCTTTTCGTCGGGGGTTAATGATTAAATTATTGTATTCATTACTAGCGGCTAAGCTCGCGTTGGAATGAAATATTGGGCTAAATTCTGCGTGGCCGCTAAAAAATCTAAATTTAAGTTGTTTTGTCTCTTTCACGTTCTTAAGAACGAAAAGGGACAGGTGATTGCCAACCTACATTTAGACACGTCAAACTTCGATTTTACGCGTAATTTAGCTGGAATTTAAAAACATCCTGACTAAATTAAGCTGAATTTGACAGCTGCGCTGCTTATTTTAAATATCATTCATTTAAATTAAATTCATTCATCTCCCCATCCTTTTCGATTCCCATATGAATGAAAGAGACCAACAACTTAAATTTAGATATTTTAGCGGCCACGGCAGAATTGAGACCATTTTCCCGCGGTAAAAACTGTCTAAGATGTTGACCGGGGAGTCCGGGGATATAAGGTATCAATATGCAAATTTTCATTCAAATCGGTCAACTGTTTCGGAGATGAGCCCGTACAAACTGAGAAACAAAAAGATTAGTGAAAATCTGGATATGTTCTATATCACTTCGTATATCCCCCTGACTCGGTTTTTAGCATTTTTTTTCTATGTACGGATTTTCGATCCCTACAGTTTTATCACATAGAAGTAGGGATTGTATACCTACTTGCTCATTGGTTTGAGACTAGACTAGCATTGGGTTGTAAGTTATTTTTGGTGTGAAACATCTATTGGGGGGGGGGGGTAAAACTGATTATTGGCGTGGCGATCGTGGCGAGAAAATAATTTTAAAAGATGCAATGCTTTTGGAGTTTCTTCCGGCGAGTTCTTCTCCACAGAAGACAGCCAAATCGTGAACTCGCCTCGACGTCGAAAAGTGAATTGAATTGAAAAGTGAATTTTGAGCGGGCGTCGGTAAAGGAAAGTACAACTAATAAAGTGTATATTCGTATGATACCTACATCTTGTACTACGCCATCTAGCAGATAGATGTAAAACCAATTGAAGCAATCACAAACTAACTTTACTTTCGATGTCTCACATCAGCCAGGCGTCTAGTGATGGCTCACCATTTTTTAATGGATGAATGATTTTAACGTTGGCTTATGCCTCTCCAGGAGTATGGACGTGGTCAGCTACCTGAAGAGTGTTCTGCAGGAGGCGAAACCCTACGCCAGAATGAAGTTAATGCTGTGTGGTCTACAGGTCAGTGTCATGTAAAAAAAGGAAATAAAACTACATTAATAATAGATGCCTGACCAAAGAAATAAAAAACCTGCTCTGGGGGCGCCACGTGTATATTTTTACGACTGCGGCAACGATTTCCCTTATAAAATTAGTTCCATTTCAATTCCGCAATATGGCGAGCTTAGAGAATAAATATACATAGAGCACGCGCATCGCTCCGCTGCCTTTATGTCAAGCGTAAGCAGATGTTGTATGGGCGGTGAAATCAATAACATTTTTCTTTTTGGATTTGTTTCTCGAGTCATGTTTACAACTTATCACTGCACATTTCACAATGTTCTCCTATTCAATTACTTATTTTCACCGGGAAAAATAATCAGCTCCGATAACCATTTGATACTAAACGAACGCGCTGAAGATATTCGGACTGTTCATATCCGTGCTTACGGTTCATATTCGATTAGGCGTGCTCTATGCCTCCCACATTTTTTTTTTATTTATACTATAAGATGGCGAGGTTTTCTATTACTCTAGTCGGGCTTTAAAAAAAACTATTCACTTATTGTTTGGGTTTCGAGGTGAACCTACCTCACAAACCCTGGTGTCGGAATCATTGAGCCGCCTATGGCTTCTGACATGGCTCCTGTAACAACTACATCCGTAGATAGTAACCGGGACCAACGGCTTTACGTGCCTTCCGAAGCACGGAGTCATCTTTCTTTTCGGGCCATCAGGTGATTCAGCCTGCAATGTCCTAACCAAACTGGGGAAAGTCTCACAAAGTTCGTTCGTTTGTTCGGCTAGCTTCACCGGGATTTGAACCCGGAATCTCCGTAACATGAGATCACATCCACTCGATCGCGGAGGCTGTAAAAATATTATTTAGTCACCTGTACCAGCGAGGATCTGTGGCAAATACGACGTCATTAAGTGTTCTAAGCATGGCCTAAAAAAACAAGGTCTAACACTCCGACCACGTGACTTGACACAAGCCTACGTCATCATGCTGTTCATCCTTGTCGAATAACACGCATTTGTTGTCAAGTTTGACAGTCCGAGTAGAAGACCTTGATTTTTTAGACCATGGCACAGAAGAAAATAATAGTACTAACCCTACCCTGCAGGCCACTCCCCCCCGCCCGATATAGCGCCCCACGCCCCGCACCCCGCAGGCGCAAGGGACTGTGGAGGGGGTGGAGGGGGTGTGCATACATAGCGCCTAGCGCCATTCACAAGTAGTTGATATACAGTTGTTATTCAAAAAGAAGTAGGTAGCATGTCAAAACGCGTTTTCTGTATGGAGTGACCGACCAGTGACCATGGTTCTAAGGGAGCATAATATATTATATTATAATGAATAAAAAAAAAGCGGTTGTCTGTAAAGTCGGTTTACTGACGATAGTTGAACGTGATAACGATTGTGCCTCTTTGTCGCTCGTTCCGCGCTCTCGCTTGCAATTCAAGCCTTAAAATGGAACGCCTCAGCCGCGCGGTAACGCCGCATTGCGTCATGTTTTTTCGGGCGTGCAGCCGGCTGTAATAGACAAGGATGAACAGCGCAAAATGACGTAGGCTTGTGTCAGTCACGTGGTCTATTTGCAAGACCTTGTTTTCTTGGACCATGTATTCAAATTAAATTTTTTTGACGTGACGTGTCAACGTCTTATAATTCGATGGAGCCGGCTGCACGCACGAAAAAACATGACGCAATGCGGCGTTACCGCGCGGCTGAGGCGTTCCATTTAAGGCTTGAAGCGCAAGCGAGAGCTCGGAACGAGCGACAAAGAGGCACAATCGTTGTCACATTCAACTATCGTCAGTAAACCGACTTTACAGACAACCGCTTTTTTTTATTCATTACTAGCTGTTCGCCCCGCGGCTCCGCCCGCTCTCAAGGGTATGAAAAGTAGATGTTGGCCGATTCTCAGACCTACTGAATACGCTCACAAAATTTCATGAGAATCGGTCTAGCCGTTTCGGAGGAGTATGGGAACGAAAAGTGTGACACGAGAATTTTATATATAAGATTATATGCTCCCTTAGAATTTGAATTTGAATTTTGATAAAACCATGTGTGTGTGTGTGTGTGTAGGGTATAGGCAAGACGAGTCTTCTGGAGTGCCTCGTGTCCGAGTCTTCTGTGTCCCGGCGGCGACGCCCCGCGGAGCACTGGACCAAGCGGATGGGGGGGCGCGCGCGGGGGGGGAACATCTCCACTGTCGGCGTCGACATCGGTATAACGTCAGCATTAACAACACATATCGTCAAAAATAAAAAAATAATTATGTTTATTTCAGACAATTCAGTCCATACAATTACATGTTAGTACAGTTTAATTAGTAACAATAAACGCGGAAAACTATTTTTTATTGCGTACTCGTAGTATAGTGACCTGCGACTACGTTTAGTTAATTAACTCTAACTCAGGCACCATAAATCCCGGCTGAAACAACATCATAAAGGACAGCTTTTGTCAAATTCCTTTTTTTACAAATTGGACAAAAAGCGCACAGTATTTGCACTATAAAATTTACGCATTTGTTTTAAAGCTCTAAAGATAAATATAATAACTAAAAAACTACGGAATTATTGTTTACCTATCATACTTTTTTTTCAGTAGGTAGTTTTTTGTATCTTCTGTAAAAGATTTTTTGAAAGCATTTAAGTGGTTTTCTAAGCCGGGTGACGATATACAGTTAACCTTTATGAAATGCATTCGTTTTCGACTTTATGTTGAGGGTGTAAGGTTAAAATTAAGATGGCAATTAGTGGTCACTACCTTGTAAAGGTTTAAACCTCTTTGTATTTTTATTTTTTTGAATTGACCTATGCTTGTGTCGAAAAGGTACGACCAATCAAGCTTCACTGGACTTGCGGGGAGCGGAAGACTCTACCCCAAAAAAATCAAGTACCAACGCATGGTCTAATGATTAGACCATGGTCAGAGTGTTAGACCTTGTTTTCTTAGATTAGACTCTAATCTAAGAAAACAAGGTCTAACACTCCGACCACGTGACTGACACAAGCCTACGTCATTTTGCCTATAGATAGAAGAAGAAGAAGAAGAAGTTGATTAGTTACAGTGACAGAGCATATCATCTCAGTATTTGCTAAGTCAGCCCTTACATCCTTTATATCCTACTAGCTTTCCGCCGCGGCTCCGCCCGCGTTATAGGTTTTCCCGCGGGAATGAGGTATTTTCCCGCGGTAAAATTTAGCCTATGTTCTTCCGCAAGGTTTATTCTATCTTTGTGCCAACTCTGCCCGCTTTAACTATTTTTCCCGTAGGAATGAGAAAATTTCCCGCAGTAAATTGTAGCCTATGTTCTGTCCTAAGGTCTATTCTAACTTTGTGCCAAGTTTCATCAAAGTCGGTTCAGTACTTTCGGAGCATTTTCAATTATTAGAAATATTTTACGTATTTTTTTTGCACCTTGGGTTACATTATTGAAGTTTTAATAAGGATCCCCACTTTTTTGAAAGTAATACACAGCCTATGTTACTCAGGGTGAATGTAGCTTCCCAACAGTGAAATCGGTTTTGAAATCGGTTCAGTAGTTTCGGAGCCTATTCGATGCAAACAAACAACCAATCAAACTTTTCCTCTTTATAATATTAGTATAGATAACTGGTGTTTGTATCCCAGGCACTTGGACATACGAGAAGCAGAGGTCCAGCCGTGGACCGGTCACATTTCGAACCTGGGACTTCGGCGGCCAACAAGAGTAAGTGGAGTTAAGGAACTTTGAAAAAATATTGTCGTTTTGACCCTATATTCATCGTAATTTGTACAGTCAGCTGCAGAGATAACTACCCAGCTGCGCAACAATAAATGTTTTTTTTTTCACTGTTTTATTTAATGGCACATGATTCTTCGACACACGTTGTACACTTTGTAATTAACTAGCGACTCGCCCCGGCTCCGCACGGGAAAATGGATATTGTGGGTTATCCTTAAGTATCATCATCACCGTATATTATGCATGTATTATACATAAAAACCATCCTCTTGATCACTCTATTAAAAAAAACCGCATCAGAATCCGTTGCGTAATTTTAAAGATCTAAGCATACATAGGGATATAGGACATAGGGACTGAGAAAGCGACTTTATTTTTAACCCCCGACGAAAAAGAGGGGTGTTATAACACCGTTTGACGTGTGTGTCTGTCTGTCTGTCTGTCTGTCTGTGCCATCGTAGCTCCTAAACGAATGCGCCGATTTTGATCTAGTTTTTTTTGTTGGCAAGGTGTCACAATCGAGAGTGTTCTTAGCTATGACCCAAGAAAATATCCTCAGCCATTTGAAGATTATCAGCTCTTTTCTAGTTGTTGAAAGGATCAAGTAACGGTTTTGTGTCGGATGTTATTAAATTTTTTAATTTAGTGTTTTACACTATGATGAAGTGAAGTGATGGTGATATCGTGCAGGTACTACGCGACCCACCAGTACTTCCTGTCGCGGCGTTCGCTGTACCTGGTGCTGTGGAAGGTGACGAACGGAAAGAAGGGGCTAGCCGGCGCCGTCAACTGGCTCAGGTACTCTGTCTCTCTCTCTCCTCAGCCCATTGCCATTTCTAAAACTTGTCCCCCAGGACCGAAAGCGTAAGTTCCCCGGATTTTGGAGCTGTCACCTCGGACACTGCAATACTTTTTTTTTCATTTACTTCTAAATGAAAAAATACATTTTACATCGTTCTTGTTAAAAGAAAACATAATTTTTAAGTATTTTTTGCATGAAATACTGCGCAGTTTATTAGATAATCTGTGCACGTGTGATAATACATAATTTGATGGGGTCGGGCTTTGATGGAATACCCAGAATTTTATTGCCGGACTATGATTTCAACCCCGCCCGGACGCTCCCCGGACGCCCTCCAAACTAGAACAAATCCGGGGAAACCCGGACGGATGACAATCCTGCATCTCAACCCTTCGGATAGGCCTCCTTCAATCCTCGCCACTCGTCGCGGTTCTGTGCGACTTGGATCCACTTTGTTCCCGCTATCCATTTGAGGTCGTCATCCCAACGCATCTGGGGTCTTCCTCGGGCTCAGGTACGCTTGACGGAATATATCATCATGTTCCGTTCAATTCCGTCCAGTCCCATTAAATTCAGTCCAGTCTCGTTCAGCTCCGTGCAGTCCCGTTCAGTTCCGTGCAGACCCATTCAGTTCCGCGCAGTCCCGTTCAATTCCGTGCAGTCCCATTCAGTTCCGTGCAGTCCTGTTCAATTCAGTCAAGTCCCGTTCAGTTCCGTCGAAATCCGTTCCTTTCCGTTACGTTTCATTTAATTTAATATTTAAATTCGAGCTAGTTCACAAAATTTCATGTGAATCAGTTTAGAAATGCCACTGCAGCGTCAGCTGTAGATCTTGCAAAAGTCAAAAGTCAAAAAGTGTTGTTCAAAATTAGAATTTACAAATCACTTTTCGACGTCGAGGCGAGGCGAGGAGAGGGAAACTAGCTAGTTTTTAGAAAATAAATATCTCGAAATAGATTCAAATTTAGAATGTACTTGCGGCCAGACCGACGAGCAAAAGAGATGGCATAACCGATGACACAATAATAGGCTCAATTTTGCCGTGGCTGCTAAAATCTCTAAATTTAAGTTGTTATGTCTCTTTCACGTTCTTAAGAACGAAAAGGGACAGGTGATTGCCAACCTACATTTAGACACGTCAAACATCGATTTTACGCGTAATTTAGCAGGCATTTAAAAACATCCCGACTAAATTAAGCTGAATTTGACAGCTGCTCTGCTAATTTTAAATATCGTTCATTCAAAATTAAATTCATTCATCTCCCCATCCATCTTTCTCCCCTTCACGATGTTTTTTAATATCAACGCGCTAGGCCGTGGTCCGAGGCTCCCTTGAGCCGCCCCTAGGCGCGTTGGTATATGATTTTTTTGGGGTAGAGTCTTCCGTTCCCCCGCAAGTCCGGTGAAGATTGATTACTTGTACCTTTTCGACATAAGCATAGATAAATTAAAAATATATATATGAATGAAAGAGACCAACAACTTAAATTTAGAGATTTTAGCGGCCACGGCAGAATTGAGCCCATCGTCAACCCTAACTAGTGATGACAATTTCAGGTCTATACAAGCGCGGGCCCCGGGCTCACCCGTCATTATGGTGGCGACGCATTACGACCAAGTCGCGAACGTGAGTAATCAATACAATATTGTACAGTTTCACGATTAATCTATAGCACTGGGCGGTCACTCCATACAGCAAACGCGTTTTGACAAGCTACTTCTTTTTGAATAACAACTGAATATCAACTACAAATGAGGTAGGAACCAGGTGACATGCAAGACAACTCGTTACAGTACTATACTAACCCGTACAGAAAGGACACTCCCCCCCCGCGCCAAAATGAGTTCCCCGCCCGATATAGCGCCCCACGCCCCGCACCCCGCTGGCGCCGCGGGACTACTGGGTTGTTCTGTGGTGCTGTACATAGCGTGTCAGTGTTTGACTTGTAGTTGATATTCAGTTGTTATTCAAAAAGAAGTAGCTTGTCAAAATGCGTTTTCTATATGGAGTGACCGCCCAGCGATATAGATTATTATTTTCTTGTGTGTTATTGTTTCCGTAGAGCGAGCTGCCTGAAGGAGAGAGTCCGGAGTCGTTACAGCGCATCATTCGCACCTCCATCATGGGCGCGGCTGATGCCGACAAACTGGGGCTGCCCAGGGTCCTGGACTCTGTTGAGGTATGGTTCATCATACTAATATTTTAAAGAGGAAAGAATTGTATTTTTGTGCGTGTGTGTGTGTGTGTGTATATTTGTAATGAATAAACTCAAAAACTACTGAACCGATTTCAAAAATTTTTTACTATTAGAATGCTACATTCGCCCTGAGTAACATAGGCTACCTTTTACCGCGGGAAAATGCTTCATTCCCACGGGAAAAAACTGTTAACGCGGGCGGAGCCGCGGCGGAAAACTAGTTTATAAATAAAATAAAAGAATAAAAATGCATTTATTTTGTACACCTTAAATCTACATACATCAAGGTTTCCCGGTAAGAAATCTAAAGATACTTGTAAAGGGGATGCGACGCTCTTCCTTCTTACGATATAACATAATAATACATAGTTTAAAAAACTAAAAAACACGCTTCCTGTCCGCCATATTGGATTTAAGTCACGTGACTTTTTTTTTGTATTCCTGACAGCAAACCCTTTCAAATGATACCCATATCATGGGGGTGGATTTTAAACAGCCAGTTCGCCGTCTTAGGGAGGCCGCCATATTGGATTTGTAATGACGGTTCTTAACTAGTCATGTATTGTCATCAGAACTCAGAGCGTGTGCAAAATTTCATCCTAATCGAAGACCGGGAAGTGGGTCAAATTAAGATTCCAAGATTTTCTTACATACATAGTTACTTACAAGTGAAGCTAATATTGTAAAAATCGAAGCGACAAATTAAAATCGTTGAGCTTGCTTGCTTTTCGTGTGGGTTCCGAGGTTAACCAACCTCACAAACCCTGGTGTAGGAATGAGAAGTTTTCCAGTAGCATATTCAGAAAAAAAACCCTTACAAAACGGCACAACAGATGGCACTAGTAAATATTGAGGTAATGAATACCGAAGTATTGGATTATAAAAAAACATTCAAAAATCAACTAATTATCCTAAAATTATTCTCAACTAGCGACCCGCCCCGGCTCCGCACGGGAAAATGGTTATTGTGGGTTATCTTTAAGCATATTATGCATGTATTATACATATAAACCTTCCTCTTGAATCACTCCATCTATTAAAAAAAACCGCATCAAAATCCGTTGCGTAGTTTTAAAGATTTAAGCGTACAAAGGGAGGGACATAGGGACAGAAAAAGCGACTTTGTTTTATACTATGTAGTGATAAGAATCATGAACAATACGACAAAAAAAAGTAAAAATGTCTACAATAAATCTCACTGTTCTCATTATTTTACTAGCGTCATCTATGGAAATCTTAAAGAACGTTCGTTTTTTTTATTACTTCAAGCTGTCAGAAAATCTCCCATTATTGAGCCGCCTATGGCACAAGACATGGCCCTGTAACGACTATATCCGTAGATCATAGCCGGGACCAACGGCTTTACGTGCCTTCCGAAGCACGGAATCATGTTTCTTTTCGGTCAATCAGGTGGTTTAGCCTGCAACGTCCTAACCAAACTGGGGAAAGTCTCACAAAGTGTTATTCCTATGTTCCTTAGGGAAAGTTGTCCACTGTGTTGCGGATAAACAACCAGTTAAATTTCACGCTGCCAGCCCTCCGTCACTCTATGTACTTGCGCGCTATAACTCCCTACCGCCCGGCCGAGCGGTCTCGGGCCGACCCAGGACCAATTTCCCCATTGTCTAAACGTGTGACGTAGAGTGGCGCAATACAAGAGAGAGAGAGAGACGCCTAGCGCCGTGCGATCTGAATTGCACTTTATTATAACGGAGCTAGAGTTGCAATTTATATGAATTATGTCGCCTAGTTCAGCTTCTGTAGGGACTACTATTTGGTATTCTGTGACGGTGTATACTTCTGTGATTATTAATAGTTGTGTTTTTTCATTAGGTGTCTTGCAGTACTCGTCACAACATCCGTCTACTCGCGGACATCATCTATTCCGTCGCGTTCAGCGTCAAACCACCAGGTAAATATGTCTTCAACAGCCCACAAGACCCCACCGAGGGCAGGCCCTATGCACTCCGCGCCCTCGCTCCAGAATGTCCCTACGCCGGGCGGTTCCGATTTCGCGGACATTTAGTAGGAACAACGCGCGCGCTTGTGAAGACGCTAGTATTTAGTCTGTGGTAATACGGACTCTCGCGGCGCGGTCTTAAGGTGCATTTTGTTTTAATACGAGCGCAACGAACGGTAGGCTATTATAGCCAGGGTCGCGTTCGACGCGTTCAATGTAATTTGAACGTTAGTGGCGTGGTAGCTAGAATTAAGTTCGCACGTTTGCTATCAGAGAGTGCGCCTTCTGTACCTAGTACTATTATTTATTCTGTGCAGAGGGGCTCGAGCCTACCTCTCATCGTTTGTATAGTGATAAACGTATGTGTGTGTGTGTTTAATAGATAATGGGCTCAATTCCGTCGTGGCCGCTAAAATCTCTAAATTTAAGTTGTTGGTCTCTTTCATTCATATGGGGATCGAAAAGGATGGGAGATGAATGAATCTAATTTTGAATGAATGATACTTAAAATAAGCTGCACAGCTGTCAAATTCAGCTTAATTAGGTCGGGATGTTTTCGTACGCGTAAAATCGATATTTGACATCTCTATATTTAAGTTGATAATCACCTGTCCCTTTTCGTTCTTAAGAACGTGAAAGGGACATATGGTTTTTAAATTTAAGTTAGAGCGTAATATGTAGAATTGGGCCCATTTTATTATTAAATAAATACGTATTCGATTGTTCGAGTCTCTTTGCCTGCAGATTTCTGATTGAACGGTCGTCGTTTGTATTTTATTTTATTAAAAAATTAAAATTCGTAATTATTTTATTCATTATAACACTTAATGACGTCATTTCAGAAGTTAAAAAGCTTTGCTCAAACGTATTACGTAAAATCATTCCAAATATAATTTAATTTTACGTTTTTATCGTTTAGGCAGCAAACAGCCCCTACTAGAGCAGCTGGTCCCAGCATCGTACCTCGCCCTGGAGGAGTGTGTGACATCCCTAAGCGCGGACCTAGGGCTGCCTGTGGTGTGCTACCAGGACTACAGGAGACTGGTAATTCACAAACACAAAACATCTCATTCCAGCCCCCTGGCATGACCGTGCCGTTAAGCGCCATATATCGCTACAAAGGGGCAGAAAATAACGAACTAATGGCTAATAAAACTTCGTAGTTAGGAATGTGTTGCCTTATTTCAACGGTCTCTCTAAGTTACAGCGTGGCGAAAGTAGCGTGGCGTGTCGGCGGCGGGTCACCTCATTCGTCAGCTTACTGTACATAATTAATTTCACACAACATCGCCAAATCGGAAGTAATACACGCTCGTTCATAAAGCACAGTCTGCCACAGAACTGTATTTTTTATTTTTACCCGACTGCAAAGGAAGGGTTATGTTTTTCACGCGTATCTATCTGTGTATGTATGTATGTGGGATTCTTTATACCCTCGAATCATCCAAACGGCTGGACGGATTTTAAAGAATGAGGTGTCTATCGATTCGTCTGAACCGTGCGATGGTTATAGGCTAGGCAATAAATATGTAGCAGGAGTCTCAGCCAACACCAGGGTTTGTGAGGTAGGTTAACCTCGAAACCCACTCGATAAGAAGAAGAAGAAGGAGTCTCAGCAAGTAAAATATGAATAATATGCCTCCGACTGCATTAATGACTATTTTAATTTATAGAAAAAGAGGATTTCAATTATACATGCTACTATGTTCTTACATCATCTTGTTTTCATCTTTTTAGTTCGCTTTTCAAGCAGTCGGGTTTTTAGATTTTTTTAATTTACTTTTTTATTCATTTTGCTTTTGGCAATATTTATATCTGTAACTACATCGAACTTAAACTAACAGAATTGATGGCTTCTATGGTCTGTTTCATATAATTCCGGACAAAAGTTCATTGACTTCATCCTGAATAATATCGGCTACCTTTTACCGAGGGAAAATGCCTCATTCCCACGGGAAACAACTGTTAACGCGGGCGGAGCCGCGGCGGGAAGCTATTTCTAATAAAACGCATTGATTTCTTTTTTCTTTATTTGTCTACCTATTGTTGTATTTTACAGGTCACTCAATATATGATACAGAAGAACTATCGTCCGTTCCGAGACACAGCCGAGTTGCACCAAGCGACAATGTTTCTGCATGAGAACGGTTAGTTTCATCACAGTTAAACCAGTAAGTTAAATATTTTTAGACTCATAGAAAACAACCAAAAACGTAAACCTTCCGGCGGGACTTGGACCCACGACACGACCTTCGGCCTATACGCAGCCAACGTGCTTACCAACTACACCACGGAGGGCATTAGTGGCAGCGCCGAAATTCGTTCTTGCTTGTTTTCTATCAAACCATGACGTCACCATCATTATAGGCAACCACTTGGCACGAGACAGCGTGCTGTAGCGACATCTGTGGGAATCCTTTCGAATTATTTCCACTCAATCCGTCTTAACTAGTAAGCACAAGATCGAACCAGTAAGTTATCTTCATTCAAGCGTGCCGCTGTCGGTGTGAATGTGTGCGTCCGCGCCGCGCGCCGTGTAGGCACGCGCTGTCACGCACACACTAGCATACAATAAGGGGGAATAAGGGGGGGGGGGGGGCAGTATGGGCTCAATGCAAGCGTGTGCGTGACGGCGCGTGCCTACACGGCGCGCTCACAGACAAACCGATGCGGCCAGTTGGTGTGGAGATAACTTACTGTTCTGAGTCTACTGTGGTTTCATAGTCTAAGAAAACAAGGTCTTCCATTCGAACCACGTGACTGACACAAGCCTCAGTCATTTTGCGCTGTTCATCTTGTGACAAGGATGAACAGCGCAAGTTGACGTATATGAATATGACTGTTTCATATTGTTTAGACAAATAATTATCAGCCGTCTGCTGCGACAGATACATCCCTTTAAATACATCTGTCTCTCTCCCTCTTAGGCGTTCTTCTCCACTACGACGACGCGACGCTCAAAGAGCTGTACTTCCTGCGGCCGCAGTGGCTATGCGACGTGTTAGCGCACGTGGTCACCGTCAGAGAAGTCAACCCCTTCGCTGCTAATGGTAATTTTTCTTTTTGAATTGACCTATGCTTGTGTCGAAAAGGTACGACCAATCAAGCTTCACCGGACTTGCAGGGGAGCGGAAGACTACCCAAAAAAAAAGTCATGTACCGTTGCGTCTAGGGGCGGCTCAAGGGAGCCTCGGACCACGGCCTAGCGCGTTGATATTGAAAAACATCGTGAAGGAGACGCCTGAGGGGCTCCGTCTCTGATTATCAATTCTGATTTTGGTTATGGCCGCGCCCCCGCCGGCGATTTTGAAGTCATGTGCCCATTGTCATATTGCAGGCATAATGAAGGTGGAAGACTTGGCCCACGTATTCAAGGCGTCGCCCCAACTGCTGCGGGGTGAGGAGGCGGGGTCGCTGGGCGTGTCTTTGCTCAACAAGTTCGAACTGGCGCTGTGCTGGGATGGCCGAGTGTTGTTGGTGCCGCCACTGCTGCCCCCGCAGGAACCCTCGCAACCACAGGTGAGGGGGGGGATGGGGGGTGGGGGAGGCGGGGTCGCTGGGCGTGTCGCTACTGAACAAGTTCGAACTGGCGCTGTGCTGGGATGGCCGAGTGTTGTTGGTGCCGCCACTGCTGCCCCCGCAGGAACCCTCGCAACCACAGGTGAGGGGGGGGATGGGGGGTGGTGGAGGCGGGGTCGCTGGGCCGGTCTTTGCTCAACAAGTTCGAACTGGCGCTGTGCTGGGATGGCCGAGTGTTGTTGGTGCCGCCACTGCTGCCCCCGCAGGAACCCTCGCAACCACAGGTGAGGGGGGGGATAGGGGGTGGGGGAGGCGGGGTCGCTGGGCGGGTCTTTGCTCAACAAGTTCGAACTGGCGCTGTGCTGGGATGGCCAAACCTCAGGTGAGGGGGGAAGGGGGGAACCGTTGCTTGCTTGTTTATCGTGTTTGTTTCGAAATTAATTTACCACATCAACCCTGTTGTTAGCAATATTGAGCCGCCTACTACATCCAACAACACACGTGCCGAGCAAGGCCTTTATACTACCTATCTCTGTCGGCTCGTTTTTTGCTGCAAGTGCTCGGTCCTGATTGTACAGGGTGGCCCTTTAAATCGGAAAAAAAATATAAAAAAAACTAATGGCATTATGCAAAAGGTTTTTATTTTGTAGTAATCCTTATAAAATGGGAATTTTTTTTTTTTAAATTACATCATCCAAATGTAATCCGTTACAGTTGCGGCACTCCTGTAAGCGGCGACTAAAATTATCCATCACTGCGCGGCAAGTAATCTCTGCAATGCCTGTCACTGTCAACAAACTGTCACTTTAGGGCTGTGTAACGGCTTTTCATGTTTGCGTTTTGGATTTTCACAAACAGGTTATTAAATGAAGTAAAGCTGGATAATTTTAGAATTTTAGTCGCCGCTTACAGGAGTGCCGCAACTGTAACGGATTACATTTAATTGATGTAATTTTCAAAAAATAATTCCCATTTTATAAGGATTACTACAAAATAAAAACCTTTTGCATAATGCCATTAGTTTTTTTTAATATTTATTTTACGATTTAAAGGACTTATGGGCCACCCTGTATTTCTTGGTTATAAATCTATATAGCCGTCACTTACCTGTACCATGGACCAATATACTCGAGAGGACTGTCAATAGGCTATTTGACTGGTTTTTAAAATATATTTTTTATTATTCAGTAGAGTTTGTGGATCCCAGTAATAGTTGTATTTTTTAATTCTGGTACATATTTCCTGAAAAATATCAAAATAAAAATTCAATATTTAAGTAGCGCGCCAAAACGCTACTTTGACAATATGGCGTCGCAATGGCATCGGTGACGTCACTAGCCAGTACTACTACTACAAGTTGCTTAAGTAGAAAACGATGTTTACTGGCTAGTGACATATGTCCTATACCCGACCAAACAGGAGCGTTTTGAGTCACGTGGCAAACGCCAAAAAAAATACATTTTTATTTACGGATTTTTACATAAATTAATTATTATTTTCAACTTCCCATAGTAAATATCCATTTTTAAACTTACATTACATACTGATTACAGTAATTAACACTTTATTTTTCGCATTGTCAAATAGCCTATTCTCCTACTACAATGCGTGCTCCTGTAATTAGTACTAAAAGAAAACGTAGATGTCACTACCATTCACAAATTAACTATCATTGTAAAAAATCTGAAATTAAAAATTATACGTTGTCTCTCGACCTGATAGAAAATAAATAAATTACTTTTAGTTACTTACGCTGTCTCGTGCCAAGTGGTTGCCTATAGGGTATAGAACCGGGAAATCCCGGAACCGAAAATACCGGGATTTCCCGGTTCTTTAGTTATAGAAAAGAACCGGGATTCGAAAATCAAGAACCGGGATTTTCGGTTCTTTCGGTACTTAAACTATAATAAAATATTCTTTCGTATTTTGAATCATTTACTAGTTTGGATGCTTGCGTGTCATTTACGAATCGCAAATTTGAAATTTTGTGGGCTCCAATAGTGATTCCGTCTGACCAGTTCTCGCTCGAGTGCTGTTCTCATAAGATATTAAGACAGCAGAGGAAATAACACAGAAATGCTAGACTCCTGCGCTAGGGTGGAAGGAAACCTAATTTGATCTCACTGAAGCAGTTCCATCTGGTATACATAAAGGTTCTGTTCATAGATGCCTCTCCCTATTTCAGCTTGTTGATGATAGGTACGACAGTAAAAGGACATCATTCGCGTTTCATACAATGTTGGACCAAAAAAGTAAAAAATGCCGGCCAAGTAAAAAAAAGTAATTTTCGGATAGAACACGTCGTAGTTTCTATATTTCTTTACTTTTTTTTACATTTTCTTTATTATTTTTATTTTTTTGTAACTTTTTTTTTCTAAATAATAAACAAAAAAATGTTGATAAATGATCATAATATTATTGTGCATCAGTACTTTCATAATATATTTTTTAATTTTATTAAATAAATACATACTTAATCCAAGTCTTTATTATAATAATAATAAAAAAAGTCAAACTGCATAAAATAAATAAATATAATATATTCAATACAATAGGAATACATGCGCTGTGACATGCATCAAAATAATACATTTATAATAACATTTATATTATTTAATTAATAGCTTCTAACAATACAACCATGGGGTGCACAGGATTGGTGTCATAGTAAAAGAATACAGGAATCGTGTGTTCTACCCGATAGTTATACTTTTTTTTGGTGGCCGGCACTTTTACTTTTTTGGTCCAAAATGAATGATATCCTTTAGCACGCATGTGAAATCAAGGAGATTAAGATGGCAGATACCTACTGCTGTAGTTGCTATAACGAGCTTTTGAAACTGAACCCTCCAAAAACCCAATCTTTGTACGCTTTCGGTATCAAGAAGGCCTGCAAACTTTGACTATCCATTGGCGAGGCGAGTGCATTGCCCATTGCTCTACTCGGTAACTTGGCGTTTTCTTGGATATACCTCTTACTTATATATTTTATTTAAAAGTACTGTATAAACAAAACACTAAGTACTGGGTATCTACTGCGCCGCCAGCATATGGAGTGCCTCATCACAAGTCTTGTAAGACTTCCTTTTGGCAGGTGAATATGCCTACCCCATTAGCAGCCGATTAGTACTCGCAAAGGTAGTGGATACTCTTTATGACACTGACCGGGTAATTACAGGCCGAAAATCTTACTCGGAACAGCTGTATCCCCTAGCTGGTTTTGATGCACTACATGTTTACCCTAGGGTACCCTACCCTAATACCTGCAGGCAGGAGGATTTAATACGATATCTGTGGGGGGTACTCGTCCTCGCTAATCTAATCTCGCTGAATCGACACATCAAGATAAAAAGGTGAAATAAATTCCTTGGAAGTGGATTCCCACTTATCTTGGGAATCAGAATTGTTGTTTCGTCTTATTCGATGATTTTATTTTTTTAGACTTATAAAAGTACTGTTTTATTTGCGATTTTGTGTCGGTATAGGTATGTTAACTGTATTATGATAGTCCTCTTTTGAAAAAGAAAATAAATTATAATATAACTATGGTCAAAAAACGCCGATACCGAAATTACCGAAAATCGCGGGAAATCCCGGTTCCAGCATAGACCGGTACCGAAAATCCCGGTTCTCTAGTACAGTTCCGGTTCTCGATACCCTAGTTGCCTATAATGATGGTGACGTCATAGATTGATAGAAAACAAGCAAGAACGAATTTCGGCGCTGCCACTATGCCCTCCGTGGTGTAGATGGTAGCACGTTGGCTGCGTATAGGCCGAAGGTCGTGGGTTCAAGTCCCGCCGGAAGGTTTACGTTTTTGGTTGTTTTCTATGAATCTAAAAATATTTTATACTTTTAGTTACTTATTATTTAAAAAAAACTCAATTATAGCCATTTACTAGTGTATTTTTAATATAATCTCGGGCGAGGAGCTAGGCACCATCTAGTTTTAATACGGAATTCGAGCTTTTTCCGGAGCACGTTTTTTTCGAGGACATTGACAGAATATTTAAAAGAGGTTAGAATGGCGATAATGCGCCGTCCGTATGAAATCCGGTGTCGCCGATTCCACCCCGCCTTTCACCTCCACTACATCTGTACTTCAATAAAGATAAAGTTTACGCACATATTTGCAATTTCAAATCTAGCCAATCATAGCGCCGCTCAATCACGCGATTCCAAATGGAAACGAATCATACGCATGCACGCATACCGATGTACATTGTTATAGCTATGTGTGAGTTAGACAGCGCGATCGCGTCTTTGCGTGGAGTATGAGCGTTTGCTCATAGTCTTGGCGCGCCGGCCCCGCCCACAGCGCCGCCCTAACCAGGGATCGGAACTGGTTTTTCATACACTTTTTAAATCACGCTAGTTCAAACCCTATCCGACTATAGCTCTAACTAAGATCACTAAGGGTAGGTTAAGCCTTGGGGGAACATAATATGCAAAGCAACCGGCAGCCCTGGCCTTCGCCTGCCGCAAAAACAATTTCTTTAATAATTACAAAACCGATTGAAACCGGTATCGTTCCGTTCTTTATCAAAAACCGGGTAACCAGAATATTTTTGGTTTGTTTCATTAAGTTCCATCTATTGCCGGTTAATTGAGGAACGGAATTATATCTGTTTTTCGAACGATATTAACAGGGATTTCAAAACCGGGTTCGATCCCTGGCCCTAACCTCTTTTAAATCTTTCGTTGGTCCATGCCTGTACGTTGTTGTTCCCAGTTGCCGCTGGTGAGCCGGCTATATGCGCCCCGCCCCGCGCGCTGGCCGCTCCCCTCCCCCGCCCCCGCCGTGGCCCCGCCCCCCGCCGCGCGCGGCACAGACTCCCCCACACTAGTGCGTAAGTGTCACACACTACACAGTCTAGCAACAAAGTTAACAGGGGCGCCACTTACGGTTGTTACGCTTCTTCAAATTGCATATTTTCGTTTGCACTCTTTGTTATATACCTATTTATCAAATTGTATAAAATAATAATTTTGTAAAATATTTTGAAAAGATGCAACGCCTGTGGAGTTTCTTCCGGCGAGGTCTTCTCCACAGAAGACAGCCAAATTGTGAACTCGCCTCGATGTCGAAAAGTGATTTTTAATACAGTTGCTCAAAAAGTGGCGTATTGCAGGGAGGTACCTATAGCGTTCGGGAAGTGGGCTATTACACACACGTGCTTTTTTTTTACCTTTCCCGCACACGTGCGTTTTCTTTCCCAACTGTCAAAATAATGTCTAATAAAAAGAAAAACCAACCATGAAGTTTTTACTAAAAAAAAACATAAAAGTTTTTATGATTCATGCAAATACGTATATTTCTAAAAAGGAGCTACTAATTTGTTAAATATCAGATTTAATGATTTGATTGAATGAGTTAGGTTAGGTTTCATTTTAATTCATCTTATTAAATTTCATTTTCATTTCATATCAATAAAAAAATTTGAAGACTTGGCTGTATGGGCATAGTTCCCTTTGTCTACCAGAATGGGTGAAGAAAAAAAATCTCTGCTTATATTCTACGGTTGGCGTCATTTTTTTTATTATGTTTTTATTATTTTATTAAATTGCTTCATTTTTTCGCAACTGTATTAAAAATAGTCGTTCAGTACACGTGCGGAACCGTCATTGCAACTCGTTCCGACTGTCTACCCTCGCCTTCGGCTGCGCCTCGGCTCGGGTACACATTTGTCGGAACTCTTTGCAATGACAGCCTTTCCGCACTTGTAATGAAATATACTATTGTAAAATCTTACTTCGAATAAACGTATTCCATTTCATTACGCCCGCGGCGCGCCTAGAAATTAGGCGCGCCTGCGTAGCGTTATCACGATGATGTAGGAGAAACGGGTGTAGTAGGGAAACTCGGAACATCACTGATTAAAATATAATGGTACAAGGTTTTAGACATAATATTAAAGTTATAACAAAATGTATATTATAAAATTAGAAATTAAACTGGAATTTAGAGTTCGGCCGAATGAATGATGATTGTCGATTGAATTCCCAAATGAAATATATTCGAATTTAGACGAAAATGGTAAATGAGATGAGAATGAGGCAACGAGGTGGCATGTAATGCACCACGTTACACGGTGTTGCCATTTTATATCATACTAGCTTCCCGCCGCAACTCCGCCCGCGTTAATAGCTTTTCCCGTGGGAATGAGGTATTTTCCCGCGGTAAGAGTTAGCCTATATTCTTCCGCAAGGTCTATTCATTCTTTGTGCCAACTACGCCCGATTAAACTTGTTTTCCCATGGGAATGAGACATTTTTCCGCAGTAAATCGTAGCCTATATTCTTTGCCAAGGACTATTCTATCTATGTGCCAAGTTTTACCAAAATCGGTTCAGTAGTTTCGGAGCCCATTCAATTATTAGAAATATTTGGGGTATTTTTTTACACCTTGGGTTACATTATTGAAGTTTTAGTAAAGATCCCTAATTTTTTTGAAAATAAAATACAGACTATGTTACTAATGGTGAATGTAGCTTTCTAATGGTGAAAAAATGTTTAAAATCGACACAGTAGTTATTGAGTTTATTCATTACAAACACACACACACACACACAAAAATACAAATGTTTCCTCTTTATAATATTAGTATAGATAACAAGTTGGGGCCTATATACGGGTGCGGTACTCACTTTGAAATGTATCATTTATTGTTTCTTTATCCTACCGTTTTTTGTAACTAATTTTATTTATGTGTGCTGCATCCGTAATAAACGTTATGTCTATGTCTATAAATGTTCCGTACAGAAGACGAGAGTCCCCGCCTAGTGGTGACGGGGCGCGGCGGCGCGCGCGCGGCTTTGCGGCGGCTGCTGCTGCTGTCTTACGTGCCTTGCGGGTTCTGGCCGCGGCTGGTAACCAGGGTGCTCGCCGATACCAGCGTCAGGAGCGCCGCTTTGGCGGTCTACCAACCATCTAGCGAGGTGAGCTAGCTAATACACTTGTTACGCCCGCGGCACGCTTTAGACTAAAGCGGACACTACCTTCTCGACAAAACCCGAGAGCCGAAAGAGACGAGGTTATGCGTTAGAATGAGATGCAAATACACCGCGCTCACTCTTGCGCATAACTGCGTCCTTCGTATTGGCCATGTCTCGTCTAGTTTTGTGGAGAGTGTAGTGCGGCTTTTGGCCTGCAGAGCGACGACACGATGTGGTTGATGAGGTGGTTGGCAAAACACGACGTAATGAAAACTCAATAGTCACTGATTTTTAAAATATATTCGCACACACACAACAAGACTTGGTTTAAAAAATAATGATATACAAAGTTACATTTATAGAAAGGCCGAGTAGCATGAGGCCTGGAGATGAAGTGAAAATACAAGTGGATGATTTGACGGATGATTTTCGAATGAATTCCAATATTAAATATTCAAATTTAGAGAAAGAAATGGTAAATGAGATGAGAAATGAAGTAGGAAAGAGGCAGCGAGGTAGCATGCAATACACCTCGTTACAACACTATGGTTTGTCACTACACAGTCACTGGACGGTCACTCCGTACAGAAAACGCATTTTGACAACTTACTTCTTTTTGAATATCAACTGAATATCAAGTACTTGTGAATGGCGCTAGGCGCTATGTATGCACCCCCCCTCCACCCCCTCCACAGTCCCTTGCGCCTGCGAGGTGCGGGGCGTGGGGCGCTATATCGGGCGGGGACTCATTTTGGCGCGGGGGGGTGAGTGTCCTTTCTGTACGGGTTAGTACTATTATTTTATTCTGTGCTAATACACTTGTTACGCTCCCGGCACGCCCGCGGCTTAGGCGCGCCTACGAAGCGTTATCACGAAGGTAGTTGGAGATGAATAGAAACAGGTTGGACATGAATAAGCACAGAACTTTTATATTGATCACTGTAACAACTCAATTTCAAAACTGAATACAACTGTTTCAAAACTTTAGGTAAATATAAAAACATAAGGAAAATGCGTAGGGAAACTAGTGATTTTGAAACTCGGCCGACATGATGAAAGAACAATGAAAAAGTGAATACAAAAATGAATGAAATGACGGATGATTGTCGATTGAATTCCATAATTTTATATTATGTAAATGAGATGAGAATGAAGCAACGAGGTGGCATGTAATGCACCACGTTACACCCTTGTAACGAGGTGCATTGCATGCCACCTCGTTTCTACCTCATTTCTCATCGCATTTACCATTTCTTTTTCGTCTAAATTTGAATATTTAATTTTGGAATTCATTCCTCATTCTTTTGTCATTTTTTCATTCATTACCTTCATTTTTTCTTCAGGCCTCTTCCAACACGGCCATTTCATAATGTATCTTTTATAAGTATTATTACGAATCTTTTTTATGGGAGTATAGAAAAGTTTTGTTTTTAGACATTTTTAGGCATTTTTATTTTTCTCTGTGTAAGAACCATCCTCGTACTCCAAGGAATATTCTAAAAAACAATTAGCGAAATCGGTTCAGCTGCTCTCGAGATTTGCACTTAGCAACACATTCAGCGATTAATTTTTATATTATAATATTATTATATTTTTTTGTATTATTTATTTCGTAACATTGTCATTGGGCGGTCACTCCGTACAGAAAACGCATTTTGACAACCTAATTCTTTTTGAATATCAAGTACTTGTGAATGGCGCTAGGCGCTATGTATGCACACCCCCTCCACCCCCTCCACAGTCCCTTGCGCCTGCGGGGTGCGGGGCGTGGGGCGCTATATCGGGCGGGGGGGAGTGCCGAGGTGGGGGGGGAGTGTCCTGCAGGTACGGGCGCAGAAGAAAATAATAGGACTAACCCGTACAGTAAGGACACTCACCCCCCCGCGTTGTTAATATTCAGTTGCTATTCAAAAAGAAGTAGCTTGTCAAAATGCCTTTTTTAACCACCGACGAAAAACAGGGGTGTTATAATTTTGATGTGTGTGTCTGTCTGTCTGTCTGTCTGTCTGTGGCATCGTAACTCCTAAACGGATGCGCCGATTTTGATCTAGTTTTTTTTGTTTGCAAGGTGTCACAATCGCAAGTGTTCTTAGCTATGATCCAAAAAAATATCTTCAGCCATTTGAAGATTATCAGCTCTTTTCTAGTTGTTGAAAGGATTAAGTAACGGTTTTGTGTAGGGGGTTATTAAACTATTATTTTGTTCCGTGCCATTGTCCCCAGATGGTCGTGGACGAGTCAGTATGTTTGTCTCTGGAGGCCGGGCTGGGCTGGAAGCTGTGGCGCACCGGGCTGAAGCTGTGCTGCGGCGCGCTGCCGCTGCTTGCGGTCCGCGAGCTGCCGGCGCGCCGCGACGCGCTGATGGGGCCGCTCGCTGACGACGACGGAGGGGAACCAGACCTCAGGTGCACACATACGTTAAGAGGCCGTCTACAAAATTATCGCCGCAAGTGGCGCCGCCAATTGATTTTCCTCAATTTCTTTTAACACAGAGCGAATTTAAATAAAGTAATTCACTTATTTGATGTAGAAAATCAAAAGCTTTTTTTTAAACAGGCAATATTCTAACTGCAATAGTCCTCATGGTTATAATTTAGAAAACCGCCAAAAACGGCCACTTTTGGCGATTTTCATAAAAGTATCTAGCTGTATTATTGCCGTTAGAATATTGCCGTTTAAAAAAAAGCTTATGATTTTCTACATCAAATAAGTGAATTACTTTATTTAAATTCGCTCTGTGTTAAAAGAAATTGAGAAAAATCAATTGGCGGCGCCACTTGCGGCGATAATTTTGTAGACGGCCTCTTAACACGCCATACGTTAGCATGCGTTAGCTGCCATGAGCATCACCGGTTTTTAAGGTTATTGGGCTTAATTCTGCGTGGCCGCTAAAATATCTAAATTTAAGTTGTTATGTCTCTTTCACATTCTTAATAACAAAAAGGGACAGGTGATTGCCAACCTACATTAAGACACGTCAAACATCGATTTTACGCGTCATTTAGCAGGAATTTAAAAACATCCCGACTAAATTAAGCTGGATTTGACAGCTGCGTTGCTTATTTTAAATTTCATTCATTCAAAATTAAATTCATTCATCTCCCCATCCTTTTCGATTCCCATATGAATGAAAGAGACCAACAACTTAAATTTAGAGAATTTAGCGGTCACGGCAGAATTGAGCCCATTGTTTTGGGGCTTGTTTTAGGGGCTAGAGCCAAACTGTAAATGGTATTTTGTAGAGGATATTCCATAGTCCAAATGAGGGTAGTTTTGTCAAATGTTATTTGGAACCGAGTATTGCCGACGTAGTGTAAGCGTCTCAGCAATAGACCGATGCTCTGAGCTTTGTGGGATCAGTAAATTGTATGGGGCATGGGAGCAATTACTGAAGGTGTAGTATGTGGGCAGCTAACGTGTTAAACATTCACAAGGCCGTGCCCACTATATTGCCACCCTAATTTTAACCTTATACCCTCAACATAAAGTCGAAAACGAATGCATTTTTTAAAGTTGTTTTGCCTTAAGGGTTAACAGTGAAAGGATGATGACCATTTTTATATGAGCTCCCCCCCCCCCTCCAACAGATCTTTTATATGTGTCAATAGGTTCTTATGGATCTATAGAAAGGCTAGTAACCAGTTTTAACTTCATAATCAATGGGATTTGAAAATAAAAGAAAAATTTTTGCTAGGTGTTATCTTGCCCCTAATAAACCTAGTACAAAAGATTTTTAATGTTTGCAATGCTTACAATCTGTTATTTTGAGTACCCAATATTAATAGCAAGACGATATTTTTTAGGAAAATCCCGCGTCTTTGAAAGATGTCGCCATAGTAAAAAGTAATTACATAGCTAAGATGCATATACTGAGATACATTTCAAATCTGTTGGTCGTTGTTTTTAGTTTTCTGTTTTTTGGGGGGACGTTTTGACACATCATCCTTTAACTGGTTGTTTATCCGCAACACAGTGGTACAGCTCATATCACCCCGCCACCCTAAAACCAGGGTGAATAGGCCTTAGTCGACCACGCTGGCCCAGTGCGGGTTGGTCAACTTGCAACAACAACACAGCCCTTGAATCACTTCACAGGTGTGTGCAGGTTTCCTCACGATGTTTTCCTTCACCGTAAGAGCGTCGAATAAACGTACATATGAATTCGGAAATCGAAAACACATTGGTGCGTGCCGAGGTTTGAACCCGCGAACTTCGGAATGGAAGTCAACGGGCCTAGCCACTAGGCCACCGACGCTCTGACCTCAGGTGCACAGATACGTTAGCACCTCATACACCGTGTTTAACTGGTTGTTTATCCACAACTTTCTCTCTGGAACATAGATTGAAATCACAAAAATATTTTTTTCAAGGTATCACAATCGAGTGTTTTTAGCTATGATCCAAAAAAATATCTTCAGCCATTTGAAGATTATCAGCTCTTTTCTAGTTGTTAAAAGGATCAAGTAACGGTTTTAGGAGAGGGTTGTTTTTTTTTATTTAATGCTATTACTCTTAATATGTCAAATTCATTATGTGTGTATGTGTTTGTGTATGCTTATTTATTTGTATTGTATTGTATATGTAATGTCGGTATTTGTAAATTGTCAACACGTTTGAGATAGACGGTGGGTTCGATCCCATCGCAATAAACCAACGAGATAGCCTGCGCGATAGACTGGTTGTTGAAAGAATCAAGTAACGATTTTGTGGCGATTCTATAATGTTATGTTATTCTCTACAATATTAATGATAATGAAAATGATAATTTTATTTGCATAGAATGGGGTACATACACATGTTGTTAAATACAATGTTTATAATAAGTCTCTGCACACTCAGTCATTACAATATGACATGCAAATAATAAAGTTCTCAGTCCAGGTAACTTATGTTCTGAAAATTCTCTTACTGAATAAAAATTATACTTTGACAACCATTCATACAATTTAATTTAATTATAGGTATTAATATGCTGAGGAATCTTGTTATAAATTGTTTAGATACTCTTTGTTAACGTCCTATAATATAGTTTTTGTTTGTGTGTGTGTCAGGTTGCGAGTGAAGCAGGAAGGTGTGTGGTGTTCTCTGGACGTGCAATCGTCCGCGTGCGTAGAGGTGGTTTTGCCGAGCGAGGTGTGTGTGGTCAAAAGCGGGGACCAATCGCCACTGGGCCTCTACCAGGTAAACCTACTAATATAAACGCGAAAGGGTTACATATTGAAATGTCAGAAATCATAATGCCTTTAAATGCATGAGCCCAAAATACCCGAAATCGAAATACTTTATATTCAAAATGACAAGTAGGTATAATACCAATGGTTTAAAGTACCTTACGGTCTAATAACCGAAACCCAAAAAACAAATGCACTAAATACTTAACCCTAAAATATTCAACTTTTTTTTTATCTTTATGAGTGCAGAGAATAAACACCAAAGGAAATGTTTTTTGACTATTATGTACAGTGAATAATGACTATTATGTACAGTACAATAATGAATGGTATATAATTGTTTTTAACTTTTGGATGTTACATCACTTAGTTAAGTCAAAAAATCATCTTTTCTATGTATATTTGTTACTCTTTCACGCAAAAACTACTGAACGGATTTTAATGAAACTTTACAATAATATTGCTTGTACATCAGAATAACACATAGGTTGCTTTTTACGGCGGGAAAATACCTCAATCCCACAGGAAAATCTGTTAGCGCGAGCGGAGGCGCGAGAAGGAAAGCTAGTAAAAATTATACAGGGCGTCCCACAGCTATGCCACATGGAGGGAAAGTACCTTAAATATTGTACATAGAACATTTTACTGAAAGAAGACTTTATTTTAATTCTAAAAACTATTAAAACTGCATTCATACATGTTTTAATAATTATATGGTTGAACCGGGAATCGAACCCGCTACACGAGAAAAAAACATACCCTGTAGTTTTATCATACCGATCGAAAGGCTTCATCATAAGGATTATTTTTTTTATAAATAACATAGTAGAAATAAAAGGAAGACAGTGTATTTTTAATACAAAATTATTCAATTTATCAAATGCTCAAAATGACTTCCATACTGTTAAATATTATTCGAATGAAAGAGACCAATAACTTAAATTTAGAGATTCTAGCGGCCCAATGAAATATTATAATTTTTAATTATTATTTGTTCAAATTAAAAAAAAAAAAAAAAAAAAAATTATTAATAGTTCAAAATAAACAAATTGTATTTAGATTAACTAGCTTTTGCCCGCTTCTTCGTACTCGTGTTGAATTAATTACGGCAAAGAAAACTAATACAAAGTAAATATCATCATCATCATCTCAGCCTGTAGACGTCTACTGCTGGACAAAGGCCTCCTCCTAAGATATCCACAACGATCGGTCCATAACTAAACTAACTTAAGTGGCAATGGGCTGGGCACATTGCGCGTAGAAACGACGGCCGTTGGGACAGAAAGGTTCTTGAATGGAAGACGTAGTGTGGGCAGGCCCCCACGAGGTGGACCGACGATCTGGTGAGGGTTGCGGGAAGCCGCTGGATGCGGGCCAAGCAGGACCGATCAAAGTAGATATGATCAGAAGAAATGTAGAATTTAACAACGTTGTCACTCACAAATGATGAAGTATGGCGTGTTTGTGTCCAGAGCGTGAGCCTGGAGCCGAATGAGGAAGCCCTGGCGAAACTGCTGGCGCTGATTGCTGACCACGTGGATCTACTGCTGGAAGACTGGTACCCTTCCTTAGGTGAGTACAAACAGACTACTCTATATTGTGATACATTAATCTAAAAAAAACATACCTCCGCCACTAGTAAGTAAGTAAGTAAAACGTTTATTGCATTACACAAAACACACAAAGACATGTCACACAATTAACATTTAAAACATAGAAATTACACATACATAAAAAACATAAACTCGTAGATAGATAGACATATGTGTGTGCTGCAATGCAGAAGGGTCAAGGCTCAGCGATGTACTTGCCCAGGAGGCAACACTGATTTTCAGTCCTCACCCACTAAACCGTTACTTAAATCCTTTCAACAACTAGAAAAGAGCTGATAATCTTCAAATGGCTGAGGATATTTTCTTGGATCATAGCTAAGAACACTCTCGATTGTGACCTTGCAACAAAAAAAAAACTAGATCAATCGGCGCATTCGTTTAGGAGCTACGATGCTACAGACAGACGGACACACGTCATTCTTATAAAACTATTCTTTTTCGTCGGGGGTTAATAAGGACATTTAGCCTAACTACTGACTGCTTGGATTTTGAGGGTAACGTACGGTCGCGTTCATAAGTCCACTCATATCATATAATAAAACAATAATAATATGGTAGGGCAATTGATTATTTTAATTTTTAAATTAAAAAGTTAAAATAATTTTAAAAGACGAGAAGACCCTATTGTCAGCAACGTCGAGATTATTCTAAGCATTTTAGGTGTTTTATATAATAAAATGCAATAATTAGTTCCAATAAATAATAATTTATTAATAAAATCACCTTTTAGCAATAATTATATAATTAAAACAGTTTACTGTACATGCAACATGTGTTCAAACAGCAATTTTGTATAATACTTACATTATACCAGAAGAATCTTTAAACTTTAACAATTCTTGTTGTGCACTGCTCGACTGCCGGAGCAAGAATGAGCGACTGGCCGGCGGGGAGCCCTTATTTATAGTGGCAGAGTGGGGATAGCGCGTGCGCAACAGGTGCACGCTCCGTTTTCCCGCCGATCAGTCGACACTCTTTTTAAAATGGAAGGTTTGAATTATTATATGACAACAAAATATTTGACATTGATATAACCATAAATTTAACAATATGATGTAGTTTGACAAATAGACACTGACAGTCGGCCGTCCTGTATAAAGCATGACCTCATGCGATAAGGAATTTTATAATACATATTATGAAATTGTTTACAGAATTACTTCAAACATACTTATTATAATATAATAAGTAACACATTAAGTTTGCGGGCCTTTTCGCCCTTAAATATAAAAGTAAGTAAGATGTTTATTGTTATTTACGATCTCACTTTTCTTTGTTCAATAAACTTTTAATACAGATAATCTATTAAAGTAAATAACACTTAACATCATAGCTTAATGTACGACGAACAGACCATTTCCGTTCTTATAATGGCGAACAGACCATTTCCGTTCTTATAATGGCGAACAGACCATTTCCGTTCTTATAATGTCGAACAGACCATTTCCGTTCTTATAATGTCGAACAGACCATTTCCGTTCTTATAATAAATAAGTAAATAAAAAATAAATAAATAAATAATGGCGAACAGACCATTTCCGTTCTTATAATAAATAAGTAAATAAAAAATAAAAAATAAATAAATAAATAATGGCGAACAGACCATTTCCGTTCTTATAATGGCGAACAGACCATTTCCGTTCTTATAATGGCGAACAGACTATTTCCGTTCTTATAATGTCGAACAGACCATTTCCGTTCTTATAATGGCGAACAGACCATTTCCGTTCTGATAATGGCGAACAGACCATTTCCGTTCTTATAATGGCGAACAGACTATTTCTGTTCTATTATACAACATAATGTTTAGTTCAATAAGGTAATAGTATGGCACATTGATGAGACAATAATATTTGAATTTTTAAATATTAGGCTTTTGATAACTGACATTATATAAACAGAATAAAGTTCTATTAAGTCGGAATCACTGGTTGAGTTATTTTCATTGTTTATTTAATCCATAGCTACAATAATAGAGTAATAACGATTTATTGCCTCAGAATGCTAAGAATGAGATTTTTGAGGACAGCACTATGGCCTTAAACAAAACTGTATTATTATGCGTACAACACAACACTTGACATTAGGCAGTATGTATGAGCCCAAATGTTGCCTACCCTCAATTAATCTCTCATTGTTTAAGTAGGCATGTTGGTGATAATCTGTTTTCTAATTACTGCCCAACCAAAGTGAAACAATCCATTGCGCTCTATGCCCAGCACTAAAATATTCCCGATGGTACTGTATTGTATTGCATCAACAAGGTAAATATTGTTCCTTTTTCTAAAACCACTAAATACCAGATAAGTAGAGAATATTACTTAGTAGAACTTAAGTTTGGACAAAAAATAATAATATAAGACATGTTAATTCAAATTACCGATTGTAAACTAGTTTTCTGATCTGTAATAGGCAACGCTGTTTAAGCATTTCAAAGGTAATCTCAGAGGCATTTTATTAATGGTCGTTGTTTAACTATTATCACGTTTTCACCACTTAGGCACGTAATATTCTAATATTCTTTATGTTCTACACCTAACACATAATAGTACCTACGAAAGAGCGGAGCTTCTCTAACACGGGCAAACATTCCCTACTAGGAGACTCCTATCATTATTATAAAAGAAATTACATGGAACTGAATAAATAATTTTGAATTTTGATATTTTTGAACTGTACAACATTTAAAGGCATAATAATATGCGAAATGCATAAGGTGTAGGTACATGTTGCGTTGCTGTTTGTTTACAGTCAACGACCAGTGCGGACGACAGTAAATCAGTGTCGCTAGCACTGGATGTGAATATTTTTCCTTCCAACTAACTACACACCCTCAAAGTATATTTGTATTTAAAGTATCTTCATGAGTCAAACTCTCAGTAATGTGGGGTTTCAAGATGATGTTCCATCCTATTTGCTTTGTAGGTACGGGAATTTTCTACAGTGTTCAATGGCTTCAGCAGAAACCTCAGAATAAAGTCCAGAGTAAGGAATTGACTTGGATGGTGATTCATTTACTAACCCTACTTCTTGCGTCACATTCGCATTTTAACTAACTGCTAACAACAAAACACCGAGTAGGTAGGCCAACACTAGAAATGACACTTCAGTCTCAGCTGTTCGCTGATTTAGCAACATTATGAACAAATCTGATGTGTATGGATGGATAACGATTTCCTGTAGCCCTGCTATTGTTAAAGTTGCAAAAATGTATGTACATTTTCCAAAATACACCGGCACACCATCAAACACAAAATTGAATCCAGACTTGTTTTACAAATTTATCAGAAGGATTTTTGGCTCTCAGCAAACGTTGTTCAAGTTATGTAATATATAATATTCTCTTTTCAATCATTGTTTGATGTTTTAAGTTAACCATGGATTTTAACAGATTAGCGAATCCATTGGGACTGCCAGACGTATTTTAAGTGATAAATTGTTATAATGATTCTACTAGTGAAAACCTGTTATTAGTTATTTGTTATTTATTAAACCATCCGTATATTATTGTATCGAAAACTGATGGTTTTTCCAAATAAATAAATATTTCTAAATCGGCGCCACTTTAATCCTTACAACTTTGAAGAGGTACGTAGATGGAGGCCAGCTGTAAGTCATTTCGCAAGGAATAAGCTGTGTCTGTAGTGTCTGTTTTTATTTGTCCATTACTTGTTAATACATTTGTGTGCAATAAATAAATAAATAAATATTGTTATAAATTTCGAAAACACACTGATAACGGAATATTAACCGTGGTTTTTGTTTGTTTTGAAAACAACCGTGAAAGCTTTAAAATGGTACATTCAATGTAATTTTTGTTGGTATCTATTTTATCTATCACCACCTCAAAGGTATACTCCCTCTAACAAAGACCTCACATCTATCAAGAGTTCAAGCAACATGTTCACGATAGTTACTGTTAGTGCAGAGATGAACAGATATTAAATTGAATTTCTTGCGAACTCATTTTACACATAGGTAATGATAAAGAGAGGGACAGGTACTATTAGTACGTAAATTGAATGACCAATTTAATATTAAGTGTATTCCAGCGCAAGACAATACTATAACTTATGCTTCATTAATTTGTACTACGATCACTTTGGTTATTTAGTGTTTTGTAAGATATCCGTTCCACTACCGGTTATATGTCGCAATGATACCGTATCTATTTTATGCTAATACCATTATAAAATAATCTATATTCACATCTCAAGCTCATTTCAACTAGTCTGAATTGATACTTGCGTCAAATAACATATTTTGGCAGGGATTTCCTCTGTACGAGGCTTGTGAGTAAAGCTAATTTTATTAAACTTATAAAGCGGCAAGCAAGCCGAAAGCCACGATTATATAAATAGTCTTAGGGACCAGAGCCAGCGATAAAGATAAAATTTTACTTAGGCCAGATACGCCAGATTTCAAGTGAGTAAATCTATCAATGTCGCTTCCAGCCTTAACTTGGTCAAATTAAGAATTTGTTAAGATCACTATTTTAAGCATGATAAGGGTAAGAGACCCACCGTTATTACAGTAATTTTTCATATATAATTTATAGCCAATACCAAAATTTTCAGCATTAATAACTTGTAGTTATAACGGTGTACCCACTTCATCGAGATTATTGTTGTATACCGCCCTCAATAACAAACAAGATGGCGATCTTATAGTTATTTGCGAATTGCCACCACGAACCTAGTCTCACCAATGAACCATACTGATTTACAGTTTTTAAGACTTCAACAAAACGAGTACCTAATGTCACTTAATTTAATAGATTGGACTCACTGAGATCCTTCTTCTCCTGACGACTACGCGAACGATCTTGCTAGCCACAATGCTAGCTGCGGCGCTCGAAGCGATACTCGCTGCGGCGCTCGCCATGATGCTTGCTGCGGCGCTCGCTACGATGCTCGCTGCGGCGCTCGGAGCGATGCTCGCTGCGGCGCTCGCCACGATGCTCGCTGCGGCGCTCGGAGCGATGATCGCGGCGACGCTCGCCACGATGCTCGCTGCGGCGCTCGCCACGATGCTCGCTGCGGCGCTCGGAGCGATGATCGCGGCGACGCTCGCCACGATGCTCGCTGCGGCGCTCGCCACGATGCTCGCTACGGCGCTCGGAGCGATGCTCGCGGCGACGCTCGCCACGATGCTCGCTGCGGCGCTCGCCACGATGCTCGCTGCGGCGCTCGGAGCGATGCTCGCGGCGATGCTCGCCACGATGCTCGCGGCGACGCTCGCCACGATGCTCGGAGCGATGCTCGCGGCGACGCTCGCCACGATGCTCGCCACGATGCTCGGAGCGATGCTCGCGGCGACGCTCGCCACGATGCTCGCTGCGGCGCTCGGAGCGATGCTCGCGGCGACGCTCGCCACGATGCTCGCTGCGGCGCTCGGAGCGATGCTCGCTGCGGCGCTCGGGGCGATGCTCGCGGCGACGCTCGCCACGATGCTCGCTGCGGCGCTCGCCACGATGCTCGCTGCGGCGCTCGGAGCGATGCTCGCGGCGATGCTCGCCACGATGCTCGCTGCGGCGCTCGGAGCGATGCTCGCGGCGGCGCTCGGAGCGATGCTCGCTGCGGCGCTCGGAGCGATGCTCACGTGTATGTCCATGGCAGTGAAAGAAAAATATAAATATTTTAGCCATATTAAAGTTTATTATATTTTCATAATAGTTGACTGTTTTTATGGAGACTAATTAGATGAATATGCAGCATTTATAACTTAATAAAACCATAAATAGGTATTGTAAGCAAGAAAAAAAATATCGTAATAAAAAAAAAAAATAATGGTATCCCACTTCTGATATGTCAGCAACGTCGAGATTATTCTAAGCATTTTAGGTGTTTTATATAATAAAATGCAATAATTAGTTCCAATAAATAATAATTTATTAATAAAATCACCTTTTAGCAATAATTATATAATTAAAACAGTTTACTGTACATGCAACATGTGTTCAAACAGCAATTTTGTATAATACTTACATTATACCAGAAGAATCTTTAAACTTTAACAATTCTTGTTGTGCACTGCTCGACTGCCGGAGCAAGAATGAGCGACTGGCCGGCGGGGAGCCCTTATTTATAGTGGCAGAGTGGGGATAGCGCGTGCGCAACAGGTGCACGCTCCGTTTTCCCGCCGATCAGTCGACACTCTTTTTAAAATGGAAGGTTTGAATTATTATATGACAACAAAATATTTGACATTGATATAACCATAAATTTAACAATATGATGTAGTTTGACAAATAGACACTGACACTATAGAGTTTTATAAATTATTAATAATTATAAACGAACTTATGTCTTTAGCCGCGATTAGACTACACAATTGTTAGCCACCTACAAATTGGCGTTCTACAAATTGGAGTAAGTGAAATTGTAGTAAGGCTCCGATAATTAGGACACTAACTGCAATTACACTTGTCCTTACTAAGGAACCTAACTGAAAAAGTGTCCTACAAATTGTGTAGTCTAATCGCGGCTTTTGCTATTTTGATATTACAAACATCCATCCTCACTTACTTTCGTGTTTATAATATTAGTAGTATCGTGTGGAATATTTTATAAATATTCGCAGAATTTCACTTATCGTGTGTGTTCCGAGGTTACCCTACCTCACAAACCCTGGTGTCAGAATCGTTGAGCTTATGGCTTCTGACATGGCTCCTGTAACGACTACAACCGTAGATAGTGGAGATAGACTGATACAGTAGGCCTACTATGTAAGTAGTGACAGGCTCGAGAAGCTGTCAAACGCGACATATAGTGACAGTAGGCCTACTATGTAAGTAGTGACAGGCTCGAGAAGCTGTCAAACGCGACATATTGACAGTAGGCCTACTGTGTAAGTAGCGACAGGCTTGAGAATCTGTCAAACGCGACATAGGGACAGTAGGCCTACTATGTAAGTAGAGACAGGCTCGAGAAGCTGTCAAACGCGACATATAGTGACAGTAGGCCTACTATGTAAGTAGTGACAGGCTCGAGAAGCTGTCAAACGCGACATATTGACAGTAGGCCTACTGTGTAAGTAGCGACAGGCTTGAGAATCTGTCAAACGCGACATAGTGACAGTAGGCCTACTATGTAAGTAGCGACAGGCTCGAGAAGCTGTCAAACGCGACATTTTTTATTTTATTTTTATTTATTTTATTTTGTTTATTTAAATCAAATTGCAATATTGACAGAACTACTATGGCTCTAATGTCACTATGTCGTGTTTGACAGCTTCTCGAGCCTATCGCTACTTACATAGTAGGCCTACAGGTAGACTGTTTGTTGGTAACATTTCGTACTTCCGATTTTTTTTTAACCGAAACTTAATTGGCCGAAAACGGTTCATAGAATATTTAGTTCCAATATGTTTCTTTTGACATAACTTCATTTTACCATAAATATATATTAAACAGGAGTATCATTTTCCAGAATAACTACAACCATATTATCGAAATGTCATTTTTGGTTTTACCAACTGTTTCACTTCATATATTTGAATTATCCTGTAGGTTTATTAAACAGAATTTACTTTTCCCATAATGGATCTAGTTTTGTAAATCAAACATGACAGGGCGGGTGTGAGTCAAGCGGGCATAGGAGTTCAGGGCACCCCGACTACTGTTGGTTAGGTTCGAAGGGTATGGCGGAAGCAAGATGGGCGAGCAAAGCGAGCCCATCTCGCTTCCGACATACCCTTCGGGTTAGGTTGACATGTATGCATGCCTGCTTGTGCTTGCTTGCATGCTTGCCTGCATGCTTGCTTGCTTGCACGCTTGCTTGCTTGCATGCTTGCTTGCATGATTGCTTGCATGTTTACTTGTCGAATTGCATGATTTTGTGGTATGCTGATTATTCAGGATAACATTTATGTGGAATTAAACTCATCTAGTTTTCAAATCTGTGGTTTTTCGTTGTTGTTGTCTATCAATACCAAGGTAAACAAAGTAAAAAGAGAAACGGAACTCTGGGAAATGAAAATCAGGTAAAAATCATTTCGGTAAAATGATAAATATGTAAAGTAAAAAAAATGCGATCCGTTTTCGGTAAAAACATATTCGGTATTAAAATTTTCGGATTTAAAATAGGTAACCCTGTTTGTTTGTCAGGTACCCGGTTCGTGCATACGTCAGAGGGGCGCTGCCTCATCACGCGCGTGGTGCCATGCCCCGCCTGCCTCAAGGACCTGGATCATGAAGACGATCACGCACAGGTCTGAACAATCATTAAGACGTCCCCTAGCATACTTCATACTTATATTATAACTAGTGACCCGCCCCGGCTCCGCACGGGAAAATGGTTATTGTGGATTATTCTTAAGTATATTATGCATGTATTATACATATAAACCTTCCTCTTGAATCCCTCTATCTATTAAAAAAAACCGCATCAAAATCCGTTGCGTAGTTTTAAATATTTAAGCGTACAAAGGGAGGGACATAGGGACAGAGAAAGCGACTTTGTTTTATACTATGTAGTGAAGAGGAAAGATTTGTATTTTTGTGTGTGTGTGTGTGTGTGTGTGTGTGTGTGTGTGTACAGTCGCGAACTAACGCGGTCAAGCCCTAGTTGGCGGAGGGAGAGCCCTAATTAAATGAAAAGTTAAAATAACTATTATAATTATTATTTATTTGTAACGAAATTAGAAATTAGAGCTTTTGAAATATAAAAATGGCTTCCAGCTCGTAGCGCGGGCTACGGCCATCTCCCTCGCATCAACAAAAATTAAATATATATTACTTTACAATGCATGTGCTCGAAAAGAGCGTTTTTAATACAGTTGCTCAAAAAGTGGCGTATTGCAGGGTCGTATAGCGTTCGGGAAGTGGGCTATTACACACGCGTGCTTTTTCTTTACCTTTACCGCACTCGTGCGTTTTCTTTCCCAACTGTCAAAATAATGTCTAATAAAAAGAAAAACCAACCATGAAGTTTTTACTAAAAAAAATCATAAAAGTCTTTATGATTCAAGCAAATACGTATATTTCTAAAAAGGAGCTACTAATGTGTTGAATATCAGATTTAATGATTTGATTGAATGAGTTAGGTTAGGTTTCATTTTAATTCATCTTATTACATTTTATTTTCATTTCATATCAATAAAAAAATTTGATGACTTGGCTGTATGGGCATAGTTCCCTTTGTCTACCAGAATAGGTGAAGAAAAAAATCTCTGCTTATATTCTACGGTTGGCGTCATTTTTTTTTTATTATGTTTTTATTATTTTATTAAATTGCTTAATTTTTTCGCAACTGTATTAAAAATAGTCGTTCAGTACACGTGCGGAACCGTCATTGCAACTTGTTCCGAGTGTCAACCCTCGCCTTCGGCTGCGCCTCGGCTCGGGTACACATTTGTCGGAACTCTTTGCAATGACAGCCTTTCCGCACTTGTAATGAAATATACTATTTCTAAGCAGCCAAACAGTGCGGAAAGTAGCACTTTTCCGCACTAGTGCTTTTTACTTTTCAGTTTATTTTTTATTTTTGCTCAGCCTGTCATTCAGCCACAACCTGACATTTCAGTATTTGATTTTTACAAATTACTCAATTACCAATTGTTACTAATATAAAGGGAACAATTAAAATAACAATTCAATAAACGCGTTTATAATTAGTATAATTACTTTAGAAATTAATTTTTATTGATAAATTACGTTCAAATATAAAATAAAAAATTTCGTGGCTGAATACATTTTATTACTCATGCCTTATAACTATTTGCACATGCGCAGTAGATAATATTTTCAGCGCGCATGTATTTGAAGCCCGCCATTTTATGACGCCTTTTTAATATATTTAACTGTTTGTTTTCTTGCACAATGCATAGTAAAATCTTGTATGATACACGTGCGAAAGATGATTTCCGACTTGTGTCGGCTTATACACTCATCGGAAATCACATACTTTCCGCACTAGTATCATAAATAGCTATTTCACAATTATAAAGCCTTAAACGCGAAAAGAGACTGCCAGCAAGAGAGCGGCGAGCATGCAGGACACATGCACACCGCAGTATGTTTGTATTGAATAAACTCAAAAACTACTGTGCCGATTTCAAAAATTCTTTCACCATTACAAAGCTACATTCACCCTGTGTAACATAGGCTACCTTTTATCGCGGGAAAATGCCTCATTCCCACGGGAAATGTTAACGCGCGCGGAGCCGCGGCGGAAAGTTAGTACAAAATAATTTGACAACTACATACGTCCAAGTGTGGTTAAAGTTTAGAGACACGGACTTATTGTTTGGACCCAGATTGGAAACGTGGACTTGTAGACCTGATTATTGTTTTTCTTAGTGTTGTGCTAAGGTTTTATACTGATGTCTATAGATATAATTATCGTAAACAACCTTAATGTAAATATATTATATCGATTTTGATTTTCCAAGTGATGCATCACTCAACGTGGCTTGCAGCACAAAATAAAAAAATTCCAGAAAGTCCACTCCCGCCGTCATTGAAATTAACTACCCAAACTTGGTTGACTCCTTGAAAACGGGTATTCGTCATTTTTGTGTTGTGTTTAAACAGCCAAATACACCACAACAGTAATAAGAACACTTATCCATCTTTTTAGCACATCGAACATCAATACGTTGTTAATAATCGCGAGAGCGACGACTGCACGTGGTCCGAGCTTGTACAGAGCGTGGTCCGAGCGGCCTGGAAACGCAGTGATCAATGTGTGCGTTAGAATATCGACGATGAAGTGTAATGACCTCCTATCTCAAAAAATTAGTTTTTCGAGGAAACGAAAAAAACGTTTAATTATTTTAAACAATTATTAATGAAATAATTTTTTATTGTTATTTAATAATCATCAGAATCTTCAATTTATGACATACTTGTATATAATGAAATCATGTGTTTTTTATGTATTTAGGTAGTTAGGAGAAATTGTTTTGAAATTATGGATAGTTGTGGGTAAGTAAGGAGATATTGCAAATTAAAACAATCAGAAATTCAAGGAAAAAATGGTTATCATCAGACATTTTTATTTGTTTGCACTTCTTTCTTTGATTGACTCAATAAACAGATATCAAAGTCTTCGACTCGCGACCTTCGCCAGTTTAATACGGATCGTATTAAAGAGGCCATTAAGATTAATAAAGGCCCCAAAGTGTTTGTAAGTGATCTGTCGATGGGACAAGCCAATTGGCGAAGCTGAAGACTGCGGACAGTAAGTAGAACTGTGAAATCTGAGCCTCAGCTAATGGAGGAAATCAATGGGGTTCTATAGACAGCTGTACAGAGAACACGGACAGCTGTCAGCCAAGCTGCAACTGCCCCCAGAGCTAGGCCTAGCTCTATACCAAAGACATCTCGAACGTCTCAAACAGTTAAAAAAAAACAAGGCACCGGGAGACGATGGAATAACTGTTGAGCTTCTGAAAGCATACCGGTCTTGAAAGCCCTTCAGAAACTGTTAAACTCCGTCACCTTCGAAGAAACAACGCCGCAGGCATGGCTAGAGGCGTTATAGTCCTCTTTAAAAAGGGCGATAAAACCATTTTGAAGAATTACAGACCCATCTCTAAGAATTATTTTCGAGTCATCACGAATCGTCCCACGCGCAGGTTTGAAGACTTCCAGCCTCCCGAACAAACTAGTTTTCGAAAAGGCTATAAGTATTATAGATCACATTCACACGCTTCGGCAGGTTGTACAGAAGAACGAATAGTATAACCAGCCACTACGCTTAATGTTCGTAGACTATGAGAAGGCCTTCGATTTCATTGAGTCTAGGGCAGTGCTGCGATCTCTTCAGAGGTGCAAAATTGACTACCGATACATTGAGGTGCTGAAGTGTTTGAACGCCATCATGTCAGACTCCAGAATCAGAACTCTATGGCCAATGCAGCTGCAGCAGGGTGTGAGACAGGAAGACGTTATTTCTCCGAAAATGTTCACCGCTCCCGAAGTTGTAGACGTCTACCTGGGACAAACAGTTCACTTAGGTAGATCTAAATTCGAGAAGATGGTCAATCGTCATCCAACTCGGCTCGGCAGCATTTAGGAAGTTGCGAAATATCTTTTCATCTCAAATACACCAGTGTCTCAAGTCAAAACTCTTTGACTAATGTGTGTTGCCAGGGAAAACTTACAAAATTGAGGCGTGGTCGCTTATGATAAGCCGCATAAGAAGGTTCAAAGTCACCCAAAGAGCAATGCAAACGCCTATGCTTTGAAAATCCCTAGACGATCGTATCAGGAATGATAAGATCCGCAGGCAAACCAAAGTCACGGACATATCCCAAAGAATAGCTAGACATAAGTGGGCAGGTCACATTGCGCGTAGAACCGACGGCCGTTCGGGCAGAAAGGTTCTCGAATTTCGGCTGTGCGATGGAGGGCCCCAGCAGGGTAGGCTGACGATCTTATGAGTGTCGTGGGAAGTCGCTGGATGCGGGCAGCACAGTACCGATCATTGTGGTGATCTTTGGGGGAGGCTTTTGTCCAGCAGTGGACGTCTTTCGTCTGAGATGAAACATTAATCAAAGTAGAGTACACACGGGTGAGGCGTAGATAGGAGATATTGGCAGCAAAATTTACGCAAATGAACTTAGAAGCTATTTTCATTTTTCAATAACTCATCATAAATTACGAAATGTAGTTTGATGGTCTTGCCTGTACATGCGAATTTGTTTTTTAAATCTATATACATAAGAATCTCGAAATTGACAAAATTGTACTTAGGAGGTCATTACACTTCATCGTCGATATGGCGCTTAGTTCCGAGTGGGCCATCTGTCTAGGCGCGCCGCGCGCCGCCGCTATACTTCATTTGTGCTTGCAGCCAGACCGACTAACCACTTGTTCATGGTCTAAGAAAACAAGATCTAACTATTAGACCACGTGACTGACACGAGCCTACGTCATTTCTTCGTCATTTTGCCTATTCATCCTTGTCGAATGCGTGAAGGATGAACAGCGCAAAATGACGTAGGCTTGTGTCAGTCACGTGGTCTAACGGTTAGACCTTGTTTTCTTGGACCATGCACTTGTTCCACCTTTGTGTTGTTTGTGCGCAGGCGTTTAGGAGGTTAGACCTGGGCGAGGCGGGGGAGGGGGCAGAGAGGGGCGGGGGGCTGCGGCTGTCCGAGGAGTCGCGGGCCTCCGACGCAGACAGCGGCGTGGACGCTGAGTCTAACGGTAACACTGTAACGAGGTGCATTACATGCCACCGCGTTGCCTCATCCTCATCTCATTTACCATTTTCGTCTAAATTCGAATATATTTAATTTTGTAATTCAATCGACAATCATCCGTCATTTCATCCATTTTTATATTCACTTTTTGATTTATCTCCAAACATGTCGGCCGTCACCTAAATTCTTGTGCAATCTTTTATTATTTTACCATTGTTATGAGCTATTATTACAATATTATTAATATAAGTTATTAACCAGTGATGTCGTGCAAGTCCGGTAGCTTGATTAGTCGTACCTTTTCGACGCAAGCATACTATAGGTCAAATAAAAAAAATAAAAAAAGTAGTGCAATTATTTCTACGTTTCGTTACTTCCTCATAATCGTGTTGTCGCTCTGCAGGCGCGCCTAAGTCGCCCTGGAGCAAGTTTTTTATTTCTTTGGTCAGGCTTAAAATACATTTTTATTGATAAATTAAGTTCAAGTATTAATTAAAAATTTGCGTGGCTGAACACATTTTACTCATGCTTTATTGCGTTTCGACGAGGTAGCTATTTGCACATGCGCAGTAGATCATATTTTCAGCGCGCATGTATTTAAGAAACCCGCCATTTTATTTTATGATATCTAGTTTTTAATATAACTGTTTTTTTTTCTTGCACAATGCATGGTCTTGTATGATACACGTGCGAAAATGAGTTCTGACTCGTGTCGGCGTAAACACTCATCGGAAATCACATACTTTCCGCACTTGTATCATAAATAGTTATTTTATACTATGACTGACTGTGTTTGTGTTGCAGCGTCGTCGCGCGTGGGCTCGGTGGAGGGAGGGGCGGAGGTGCGCGCGCGCATCGTGTTCGGGTGGAGCGTGGAGGAGTGCATACTGGGGGCGTGCACCGGGGGACAGACGCCCTGCCCCCGCCACGGGCCGCAGCCGCGCCTAGCGCCCGACACAGTCAGTACACACACACACACACACACACACACACACACACACACACACACACACACATACACATATGTGTCAGATGGTCCCAAGTCTTCAATGCGCTATTTTACGACACATTAAATTTAGAAGAAATCAATTACTGTGACACAAAATCCACATATGGACCAGCTACACATTGCTAGTTAATCCTCAAAATAAAATTATCAATCATTTACCGTCTACGTAATGCGATAAGTGATAGTGATAGATAGATACATGAGTGACGAAGTGATAGTGAGTGGGATAATTACACACACTAGCCCGTGTTAATAGTGTTTCCCGTGGGAATGAGGAATTTCCTTTGTTCTTCCGCAAGGTCTATTCTATCTTTGTGCCAAGTTTCACCAAAATCGGTTCCGTAGTTTTTACGTTTTTTTTTACACTTTGGGTTACATTATTGAAGTTTTAGTAAGGATCCCAAATTTTTTTGAAAATACTATATAGCCTATGTTACTTAGGGATCATGTAGCTTCCCAACAGTGAAAGATTTTTTGAAATCGGTTCTGTATTTTCGGAGCCTATTCGATGCAAACAAACAATCAAACCTTTCCTCTTTATAATATTAGTATAGATTGAATGTTCCCCCCAGCTCTTGCTAGACGTGCCTCAGTCGATGCGCGTGCGCTGGGAGCAGGTGACGCTGCGCGCGGTGTGCGGGAGGGGGGCGTTCGGGACCGTGCTGAGCGGGGAGTGGCGGCGGGGCGGTGACGTCACCAGCGTCGCTGTCAAGGCACTGCAGCCTGTGTTGCCGCCGCACCCGTGCGACACTGCCGCGCTGCACGCTTACAAGGTACACATTGTGGCATGCGACAATTTTGTTGCATGATACCAGAATTGTGTAGCATGCCACAACTTTGTTGTAAGTCACAGTATTGTAGCAAACGATAATTATTAACGATTGATGTGGCATGCTACATAACTGTGGAATGCGACATAATTATCGCATTTAGTAACATGCCACAACTTTGTAGCATACCACATCAATGTAGCATGCCACAACTATGTAGTATGCCACAGTTTTCTAGCATGCGATAATTATGTCGCATTCCACAGCTATGTAGCATGCCACAACAATGTAGCATGCCACGATTTAGTAACATGCCACAACTTTGTAGCATACCACATCAATGTAGCATGCCACAACTATGTAGCATACCACAATTATGTAGCGCGTAAATGAGACTTTAGTCGCCTTCTATCACAATCAGTGGAAACAAATCAGTCAGTGGATCTTTTCAAATTTTGTTAACTGTTGGTTCTCCCTTGACATAAAAATAAATAAATTAATAAATAAACAAGTTTTTGTATTAAATGAATTGCGATTGTCCAATTTATGTTGATATCCAGGCGGCGCTATCTCGCTGGGAGCGCGACCCGTGCTCGAGCGCTTGTCGCGCGTACTGCGGGCTGCGACAAGAGCTGGGCGTGCTCACGCGACTGAGCCACGCGCACGTGACGCCGCTGCTGGGGGCCTGCGGGGCTCCGCTGGCGTTGCTACTGCCACTCGCTCCTCAGGTGGGTCAATCTTTACGTTAAACCTTTACAACCCCCGGTGTCCACCACCACCACAAGTCCGGTGAAGTTTGATTGGTCGTACCTTTTCAATATAAAGTCGAAAACTATTAAAAATTAAAAATAAAATAAAATAGTCTTTATTTCTTTTATCACAAACTTAATATTCCTAAGATACAGGTAAATGCTTACCTAGTTTAGGAATAATTTGTTTACTTAGCGAATTCTTCATTACTTTGCAAAGGCATATTTTTAGATAAGTATTTTTAATTATTTGTGAATTTATTTTGTGTAGTACATACGCAGTTTATACAAATTTTATATTAGACTAAGATTTTGAATGAATAAATATTATCTTTATCTTTATCTTAATATAGCAGGTGCAGGTGTCTCCATTTAGACTAGATAAGCCTGTGTTTGGAGACACCGCTCTTCATTGATGCGAATGAATTTTATAAACTTGCTTTGCCTTATAAAGGGAAAAGAAAGAAAAAAAACACATTTACTACCATGTGGTCTGCAAATATTATAAATGCGAATCCTACTAATATTATAAATGCGAAAGTTTGTGATTTATTATTCTTTGATCGACACTGATTAATAAAACATTCATTAGAATGACAAAGGCTACCATTACCGCAGGAAAATTCCTCATTTCCACGGGAAAAACAGTTAGTGAGGGTGGAGCCGCGGCCGAAAGCTAGTACCTATGTCGTGCGCTGATCGTTGAACTGGGCCGATCGTGATATGCCTGGGCACATCGCGATATGCCGGCATATCAAGATTTGGCTGTCTAGTGCCCGCCATATCGTTCAAACCTTAACGTTTGACGATATGCCCGGCCATGCCTGGCCAAATCGAATTTGTAGGGTGACCAAAGCAAATGAAGCGAAATTCAGACAATAATTATCTTACAAGAAAGTAATTTCACAGTTCTCGAATTGTTGTGACGCCGCCATCATACTTTCGCACACACAGGTAGGTAGTGCGCTAACAGCGCCACAAGCGTCGCGAAACGGAACTAGTTTACGATATGCCCAGCCATATCGCAATGTGGCTAAGCAACTAGATGCCCAAATCGACGAATAGATTGCTCTCATCGATCTGCCCAGCTGAACGTTGGGCATATCATGAAATATTCGGTCAAATCTCGATATGCCGGCATATCGCGATGTGCCCAGGCATATCACGATCGGCCCAGTTCAACGATCAGCCCACGACACCTATACACCGTGAAATTCAACTGCTTATTTATCCGCAACACAGTGGTAGTACTCGTGAAACTAAACAACTTTCCCTAAGGGCATAAAGTACGATTTTTAATTAGATGGAGCAAACTGACAGCTGACAGCGCTGTTTCTTTTTTAAAATGTTGCACGCTTAAGCGCTTGAAGGGTTGCGAAGTGAATCATTGAACTGGTTCATTGAATCATTTCCAACGACATGACTACTTGTTTTAGCATAAGTCTTTTGACGTTTTTAAACTTAGACAATTAATCAGTTGAAATAGAATAAATGTTAAAAATTAATAAAAATCTCAAATTTTGTTATTGGATTACATACGAAAATTTAGAGTTCAAAGCCTGACCAGTAAAAGAAAAACTTGCTCTGAGGACGCCACGTGTATATTTAATATTTACTACAACAATTTACAAAATAAAATGCCTTGACGTACTGTTCTAACTCAGTTACTCTGTGAATGAGTGAACCAAAAGGGTACATCATAATATTTTACGTTGCGTTAAATGGCAATACTCCAAACGTCAGTTTGCTCCATCTAATTATAAATCGAGGTTTAGGTTGAAATCACAAAAATTAAATTTAACTTGTCATACAGAGTAACCTGTCACGTAGTCACAGTTTAGGTATAAGAAAAGTAGATTTTTGTTTTTGAAACAACCTATGTTCCTTAGTGAAAGTTGTTCAGTTTAATGAGTACTACCACTGTGTTGCGGAAAAACAACCAGTTAAATATCACGGTGTATAATCTTGTAGCAGCACGCCGGACTCAGCAAAAACCGCGCGCGCTACATAAAGCTGACACTGCAGAGAATATGATTGCAATCACATGGTATAAACAATGCCTACGTCACATACATCATCAGAAGAGCGACCAATTAGAAGCCGAGGCTTGAAACGCGCTATCAGAGTTTTTGCAAGACATTGGGCTCAATTCTGTCGTGGCCGCTAAAATCTCTAAATTTTAGTTGTTGGTCTCTTTTATTCATATGGGAATCGAAAAGGATGGGAGATGAATGAATTTAATTTTGAATGAATTATATTTAAAATAAGCAGCGCAGATGTCAAATTCAGCTTAATTTAGTCGGGATGTTTTCGCATGCCTGTACTAGTGCGAACTACGCGTAAAAACGATATTTGACGTCTCTAAATGTAAGTTGACAATCATCTGTCCCTTTTCGTTGTTAAGAACGTGAAAGGGACGTACGACTTTTAAATTTAAGTTAGAGCGTAATATGTAGAATCGGGCCCAATGAATAAATACAAGTTCCAACGAAGTACAGTTGCTTACCATGCCCCAAGGAAATTCTTCCCTTTGCCTCTACAATCTTCACTACATAGTATAAAACAAAGTCGCTTTCTCTGTCCCTATATCCGTATGTATGCTTAAATCTTTAAAAGTACGCATCGGATTTTGATGCGGTTTCTTTTAATAGATAGAGTGATTCAAGATGAAGGTTTATATGTATAATACATGCATAATATAATATACTTTAGGATAACTCACAATAACACGTCGCTAGTATACCAAAAGGTGTGAAATGTTTGTTGTTGTGTGTAGGGCGCGCTAGATGGCGTGCTGTCTGCGTACCGCGGGCGCGGGGCGCGGGCGGGCGCGCGGGCGGCGGGGGCGGTGCTGCTACAAGTGGCGCGGGCGCTGGAGTACTTGCACGCTAGGCGCATCGTCTATAGGGACCTCAAGGTGGGTGTATCTATTATTATTATAAGACAATATCTTCAATTATATGCAGGAATTGTGAATTATAAATGAACAATTGCATTGCTCTATAAACAAAGGATTTATTTTAAAGTTTGTACACAAACAATGCTACACTTATTAGATTTTAATAACACTAATCTCACCTGTAAACAAAGAAACGACATTTAAAGTCTATTTCTTAAATTATCAATTCCTTTTTTACAATTTATAATAATTTTATAAAAACAAAATGTGCAAATTCATGGTGAGTTGAATATCGACAACTTCAAACCGCCGACCACGCCATCACACGTAGTAATAAAGAACTAAAACCTAAAGAGTAAAGCGCGGTATAATTTAAATTGAAGAAACGTAATTATGTTTCTTTACATTATTTTTTCTCCCACAAGTCCACAACAACATGTAGGTAACAATATTATCACAGTTATCTTCATACAAACGAGCCGCTGTCGGTTTGAATGTGTGCGTCCGCGCCGCGCGCCGTGTAGGCACGCGCTGTCACGCACACACTAGCATAGCCTACACGGCGCGCTCACAGTCAAACCGATGCGGCCAGTTGGTGTGGAGATAACTGAATAAAAATGAAATAATAACGTTAATGGCTTCTATATATCCTACAGGGGTCTATATTAAAACCCATAATTGAAAATGTATATATCGAAAATCCATATCGATAAATGTCATAACGATTAAAATCCATAATTTTGAAATACATATATTTAAAAGCCCTAACTTTAATATGAATACTGTTAGTATGTATAATAATTAAGAAAGGCATGTATTTAACCCGGCGACAAACTAATCAAAATCAGGCATACAAAAAAAATAAAAATGGGTGCTAAAAATAATGGGTTGGCGGCTAATGTGAGGTAACATTTTAAGCACGAAGTGGCTACTAAATAAATTGATTGAAAGGTAGTATTTAAATTGAAACTGGCATCGAGTATTTTGTTTTGGAAACTAAATTTATTTTCAAGCAGCAACATAATGGCAGATAAAAAAAGGCAAATAGGCATTCAAAAAATTCACTACAGGGCCTCTATTTAAAATAAATGGGGTGTGTAGTTAAATATAATTAAGTGCAAAAAAAGTAATTTTGGCGACACTTTAAGCGCAATTCACACGTAGCTATAATATATATTAATATGCCCAGCTCTAATATATATTATATCTCGCCACCACACACGGCGGCTATATATCTTTGCGTCCATTCGATCTGCGGCCGTCGTCACGAGCGCACGTTTTTTAATACTTTCGTAATACAGGGTGTTCTTTTTTAATAAGGGCTCAGTATGGATTTACCTAGTAAAGTTCTATTAAATAGGTTTCCTCAAGATGTTTTCCTTCACCGTAAGAGCGTCGAATAAACGTACATATAAATTCGATAATCGAAAACACTTTTGTAAGTGCCGAGGTTTGAACCCGCGTACTTCCGAATGGGAGTCAACGGCACTAGCGACTTGGCCACCGAGGCTCTTTTAGTAAGTAAGTAACTCTACCTATATGAACCTACGTATAAATAAATTACACGCAAAGAATTACAAGAAATAAAGTCCAGAAAAACAAACGTGTACAAATAGGTGGCCTTAATGCTAGTAATTTCTACCAGGCTACACCTAGCACTAGAAACCATTAAAAATAAATTCAAATGAAATGGAGCATCCTGTATCCCTTGAAATGTATCAAATATGTCGAGATTTATATTAATATACAGAGATTTATATTAATATACCGAGATTTATATTAATATGCCTTGCTATATCGGTCGACATATTTTGGTGACGTCACAGCAAGCGACCGTTATAGCACGGCATATTAATATAAATCTCGACATATTATAGGTATTCCGTAAGTCAACGCAGTAAGGGTGAAAATATATATTTCAATACAGCTACCGTGTGTGGTGGTGAGATATAATATAAATAGAGCTGGGCATATTAATATAGATTATAGCTACGTGTGTATTGGGCTTTAAGGGCGTTATTTAAAGTTAAAATAGGATGCAAATTATAATTTTATATAGCCTTTTTTTCGTCATCGGTCCCGTAGCTAAGTTGTTAGTCTTGACAGTAGTAAACATGGATAAATGGCTCGAAGGACAGAGTAAGGGTGAGGCCACACGAGCGTAATTTTGTGGGTCGTGAGCGGCAGAAATTCAGTCCCCAGTGGTGTCCAATGACGACTCTGAGGTCAAAATTGCGAAAAATGGCCGCCATTTTGAACTTTTATGTTTCTGAACGGATTGCTCTCAAAATCGATATCTAGGGTCCCCAGTGGTGTCCAATGACGACTCTGAGGTCAAAATTGGAAAAAATGGCCGCCATTTTAAACATTTATGTTTCTGAACGGATTGCTCTCAAAATCGATATCTAGGGTCCCCCCAGTGGTGTCCAATGACGAATTTGAGGTCAGATTTGGAAAAAATGGCCGCCATTTTGAACTTTTTGGTTTCTGGTCCGAATGCTTTCAAAATCGATATCTGGGGTCCCCAGTGGACTCAGATGACGATTCTGACATGAGAATTGCAAAAAATGACAACCATTTTGAACTTTTTTGTTTCTCGTCCGATTGCTTCCAAAATCGATATCTAGGGTCCCCAGTGGTGTCCGATGACGAATCTGAGGTCAAAATTGGAAAAAATAACCGCCATTTTGAACTTTTTTGTTTCTGGACGGATTGCTCTCAAAGTCGATATCTAGGGTCGCCAGTGGTGTCCAATGACGAATCTGAGGTCAAAATTGGAAAAAATAACCGCCATTTTGAACTTTTTTGTTTCTGGACGGATTGCTCTCAAAGTCGATATTAAGGATCGCCAGTGGTGTCCAATGACGAATCTGAGGTCAAAATTGGAAAAATTAACCGCCATTTTGAACTTTTTTGTTTCTGGACGGATTGCTCTCAAAATCGATATCTAAGGTCCCCAGTGGTGTACAATGACGAATCTGAGGTCAAAATGGAAAAAAGGCCGCCATTTTGAACTTTTTGGTTTCTGGTCCGAATGCTTTCAAAATCGATATCTGGGGTCCCCAGTGGACTCAGATGACGATTCTGACATGAGAATTGCAAAAAATTACAACCATTTTGAACTTTTTTGTTTCTCGTCCGATTGCTTCCAAAATCGATATCTAGGGTCCCCAGTGGTGTCCGATGACGAATCTGAGGTCAAAATTGGAAAAAATAACCGCCATTTTGAACTTTTTTGTTTCTGGACGGATTGCTCTCAAAGTCG
>CAOKYR010000022.1:0-53938 GCA_948473455.1 Teleiodes luculella | reverse complement strand
GACGCACACATTCAAACCGACAGCGGCTCGTTTGTATGAAGATAACTGTGATAATATTGTTACCTACATGTTGTTGTGAACTTGTGGGAGAAAAAAAATAATGTAAAGAAACATAATTACGTTTCTTCAATTTAAATTATACCGCGCTTGACTCTTTAGGTTTTAGTTCTTTATTACTACGTGTGATGGCGTGGTCGGCGGTATGAAGTTGACAGATGGATGACATCTGTCGATATTCAACCCACTATGAATTTGCACATTTTGTTTTTATAAAATTATTATAAATAATAAAAAAGGAATTGATGATTTAAGGAATAGACTTTAAATGTCGTTTCTTTGTTTACAGGAATAATTGTAGCATTGTTTGTGTACAAACTTTAAAATAAATCCTTTGTTTATAGAGCAATGCAATTGTTCATTTATAATTCACAATTCCTGCATATAATTGAAGATATTGTCTTATAATAATAATAGATACACCCACCTTGAGGTCTCTATAGACGATGCGCCTAGCGTGCAAGTACTCCAGCGCCCGCGCCACTTGTAGCAGCACCGCCCCCGCCGCCCGCGCGCCCGCCCGCGCCCCGCGCCCGCGGTACGCAGACAGCACGCCATCTAGCGCGCCCTACACACAACAACAAACATTTCACACCTTTTGGTATACTAGCGACGTGTTATTGTGAGTTATCCTAAAGTATATTATATTATGCATGTATTATACATATAAACCTTCATCTTGAATCACTCTATCTATTAAAAGAAACCGCATCAAAATCCGATGCGTACTTTTAAAGATTTAAGCATACATAGGGACATAGGGACAGAGAAAGCGACTTTGTTTCATACTATGTAGTGAAGATTGTGGAGGCAAAGGGAAGATCTTCCTTGGGGCATGGTAAGCAACTGTACTTCGTTGGAACTTGTATTTATTCATTGGGCCCGATTCTACATATTACGCTCTAACTTAAATTTAAAAGTCGTACGTCCCTTTCACGTTCTTAACAACGAAAAGGGACAGATGATTGTCAACTTACATTTAGAGACGTCAAATATCGTTTTTACGCATAGTTCGCACTAGTTTAGCAGGCATGCGAAAACATTCCGACTAAATTAAGCTGAAATGACAGCTGCGCTGCTTATTTTAAATATAATTCATTCAAAATTAAATTCATTCATCTCCCATCCTTTTCGATTCCCATATGAATGAAAGAGACCAACAACTAAAATTTAGAGATTTTAGCGGCCACGCCAGAATTGAGCCCAATGTTTTGCAAAAACTCTGATAGCGCGTTTCAAGCCTCGGCTTCTAATTGGTCGCTCTTCTGATGATGTATGTGACGTAGGCATTGTTTATACCATGTGACTGCAATCATATTTTCTCTGCAGTGTCAGCTTTATGTAGCGCGCGCGGTATTTGCTGAGTCTAGCGCCGCTACAAGATTACACACCGTGATATTTAACTGGTTGTTTATTCGCAACACAGTGGTAGTACTCATTAAACTGTACAACTTTCCCTAAGGAACATAGGTTGTTTCAAAAACAAAAATCTACTTTTCTTATACCTAAACTGTGACTACGTGACAGGCTACTCTGTATGACAAGTTAAATTTAATTTTTGTGATTTCAACCTAAACCTCGATTTATAATTAGATGGAGCAAACTGACGTTTGGAGTATTGCCATTTAACGCAACGTAAAATATTATGATGTACCCTTTTGGTTCACTCATTCACAGAGTAACTGAGTTAGAACAGTACGTCAAGGCATTTTATTTTGTAAATTGTTGTCGTTAATATTAAATATAAACGTGGCGTCCTCAGAGCAAGTTTTTCTTTTACTGGTCTTTGGACTCTAAATTTTCGTATGTAATCCAATAACAAAATTTTAGATTTTTATTAATTTTTAACATTTATTCTTTTTCAACTGATTAATTGTCTAAGTTTAAAAACGTCAAAAGACTTATGCTAAAACAAGTAGTCAAGTCGTTGAAAATGATTCAATGAACCAGTTCAATGATTCACTTCGCAACCCTTCAAGCGCTTAAGCGTGCAACATTTTAAAAAAGAAACAGCGCTGTCAGCTGTCAGTTTGCTCCATCTAATTAAAAATCGTACTTTATGTCCTTAGGGAAAGTTGTTCAGTTTCACGAGTACTACCACTGTGTTGCGGATAAATAAGCAGTTGAATTTCACGGTGTATAGGTGTCGTGGGCTGATCGTTGAACTGGGACGATCGTGATATGCCTGGGCACATCGCGATATGCCGGCATATCGAGATTTGACCGAATATTTCATGATATGCCCAAAGTTCAGCTGGGCAGATCGATGAGAGCAATCTATTCGTCCATTTGGCCATCTAGTTGCTTAGCCACATTGCGATATGGCTGGGCATATCGTAAACTAGTTCCGTTTCGCGACGCTTGTGGCGCTGTTAGCGCACTACCTACCTGTGTGTGCGAAAGTATGATGGCGGCGTCACAACAATTCGAGAACTGTGAAATTACTTTCTTGTAAGATAATTATTGTCTGAATTTCGCTTCATTTGCTTTGGTCACCCTACAAATTCGATTTGGCCAGGCATGGCCGGGCATATCGTCAAACGTTAAGGTTTGAACGATATGGCGGGCACTAGACAGCCAAATCTTGATATGCCGGCATATCGCGATAGATATATCACTAACAGTTTTTCCCGTGGAAATGAGGAATTTTCCTGCGGTAATGGTAGCCTTTGTCATTCTAATGAATGTTTTATTAATCAGTGTCGATCAAAGAATAATAAATCACAAACTTTCGCATTTATAATATTAGTAGGATTTGCAGACCACACGGTAGTAAATGTGTTTTTTTTCTTTCTTTTCCCTTTATAAGGCAAAGCAAGTTTATAAAATTCATTCGCATCAATGAAGAGCGGTGTCTCCAAACACAGGCTTATCTAGTCTAAATGGAGACACCTGCACCTGCTATATTAAGATAAAGATAAAGATAATATTTATTCATTCAAAATCTTAGTCTAATATAAAATTTGTATAAACTGCGTATGTACTACACAAAATAAATTCACAAATAATTAAAAATACTTATCTAAAAATATGCCTTTGCAAAGTAATGAAGAATTCGCTAAGTAAACAAATTATTCCTAAACTAGGTAAGCATTTACCTGTATCTTAGGAATATTAAGTTTGTGATAAAAGAAATAAAGACTATTTTATTTTATTTTTAATTTTTAATAGTTTTCGACTTTATATTGAAAAGGTACGACCAATCAAACTTCACCGGACTTGCGGGGTTGTAAAGGTTTAACGTAAAGATTGACCCACCTGAGGAGCGAGTGGCAGTAGCAACGCCAGCGGAGCCCCGCAGGCCCCCAGCAGCGGCGTCACGTGCGCGTGGCTCAGTCGCGTGAGCACGCCCAGCTCTTGTCGCAGCCCGCAGTACGCGCGACAAGCGCTCGAGCACGGGTCGCGCTCCCAGCGAGATAACGCCGCCTAGATATCAACATAAATTGGACAATCGCAATTAATACAAAAGCTTGTGTTTCCACTGAGTGTGATAGAAGGCGGCTAAAGTCTCATTTACGCGCTATATAATTGTGGTTTGCTACATAGTTGTGGCATGCTACAAAGTTGTGGCATGTTACTAAATCGTGGCATGCTACATTGATGTGGCATGCTACATAGCTGTAGAATGCGACATAATTATCGCATGTTACAAAACTGTGGCATACTACATAGTTGTGGCATGCTACATTGATGTGGTATGCTACAAAGTTGTAGCATGTTACTAAATGCGATAATTATGTCGCATTCCACAGTTATGTAGCATGCTACATCAATCGTTAATAATTATCGTATGCTAAAATACTGTGACTTACAACAAAGTTGTGGCATGCTACACAATTCTGGCATCATGCAACAAAATTGTCGCATGCCACAATATCTACCTTATAAGCGTGCAGCGCGGCAGTGTCGCACGGGTGCGGCGGCAACACGGGCTGCAGCGCCTTGACGGCGACGCTGGTGACGTCACCGCCCCGCCGCCACTCCCCGCTCAGCACGGTCCCGAACGCCCCCCTCCCGCACACCGCGCGCAGCGTCACCTGCTCCCAGCGCACGCGCATCGATTGAGGCACGTCTAGCAAGAGCTGGGGGGAACATTCAATCTATACTAATATTATAAAGAGGAAAGGTTTGATTGTTTGTTTGCATCGAATAGGCTCCGAAAATACAGAACCGATTTCAAAAAATCTTTCACTGTTGGGAAGCTACATGATCCCTAAGTAACATAGGCTATTTTGTATTTGCAAAAAAATTAGGGATCCTTACTAAAACTTCAATAATGTAAACCAAAGTGTAAAAAGAAAACGTAAAATTGAAAATGCTCCAAAACTACGGAACCGATTTTGGTGAAACTCGGCACAAAGATAGAATAGACCTTGCGGAAGAACAAAGGAAATTCCTCATTCCCACGGGAAAAACTATTAACACGGGCTAGTGTGTGTAATTATCCCACTCACTATCACTTCGTCACTCATGTATCTATCTATCACTATCACTTATCGCATTACGTAGACGGTAAATGATTGATAATTTTATTTTGAGGATTAACTAGCAATGTGTAGCTGGTCCATATGTGGATTTTGTGTCACAGTAATTGATTTCTTCTAAATTTAATGTGTCGTAAAATAGCGCATTGAAGACTTGGGACCATCGGACACACATGTATGTGTGTGTGTGTGTGTGTGTACTGACTGTGTCGGGCGCGAGGCGCGGCTGCGGCCCGTGGCGGGGGCAGGGCGTCTGTCCCGCGGTGCATGCCCCCAGTATGCACTCCTCCACGCTCCACCCGAACACGATGCGCGCGCGCACCTCCGCCCCCCCCTCCACCGAGCCCACGCGGGACGACGCTGCAACACAAACACAGTCAGTCATAGTATAAAATAACTATTTATGCTACAAGTGCGGAAAGTATGTGATTTCCGATGAGTGTTTACGCCGACACGAGTCAGAACTCATTTTCGCACGTGTATCATACAAGACCATGCATTGTGCAAGAAAAAAAAACAGTTATATTAAAAACTAGATATCATAGAATGGCGGGTTTTTTAAATACATGCGCGCTGAAAATATGATCTACTGCGCATGTGCAAATAGCTACCTCGTCGAAACGCAATAAAGCATGAGTAAAATATGTTCAGCCACGCAAATTTTTAATTAATACTTGAACGTAATTTATCAATAAAAATATATTTAAAGCCTGACCAAAGAAATAAAAAACTTGCTCCAGGGCGACTTAGGCGCGCCTGCAGAGCGACAACACGATTATGAGGAAGTAACGAAACGTAGAAATAATTGCACTACTTTTTTTATTTTTTTTATTTGACCTATAGTATGCTTGCGTCGAAAAGGTACGACTAATCAAGCTACCGGACTTGCACGACATCACTGGTTAATAACTTATATTAATAATATTGTAATAATAGCTCATAACAATGGTAAAATAATAAAAGATTGCACAAGAATTTAGGTGACGGCCGACATGTTTGGAGATAAATCAAAAAGTGAATATAAAAATGGATGAAATGACGGATGATTGTCGATTGAATTACAAAATTAAATATATTCGAATTTAGACGAAAATGGTAAATGAGATGAGGATGAGGCAACGAGGTGGCATGTAATGCACCACGTTACAGTGTTACCGTTAGACTCAGCGTCCACGCCGCTATCCGCGTCGGAGGCCCGCGACTCCTCGGACAGCCGCAGCCCTCCGCCCCGCTCCGCCCCCTCCCCCGCCTCGCCCAGGTCTAACCTCCTGAACGCCTGCGCACAAACAACACAAAGGTGGAACAAGTGGTTAGTTTGACGGCCCCGTAGCCTAGTTGGTAGTACATCTGCCTTCTAAGCGCAGTGTCGGCGGTATATGTGTAAATCCGCCACTGTTAATAATTGTTCAGACCTGTGCGTGATCGTCTTCATGATCCAGGTCCTTGAGGCAGGCGGGGCACGGCACCACGCGCGTGATGAGGCAGCGCCCCTCCGACGTATGCACGAACCGGGTACCTGACAATAAAATAAATAATTAAATATTTGTGTGCATCTGGATTGAGGGCCCATTTTTTAAAAGTTTACAAAACGATTTGAGATTTACAGGGAATGTAATAAAGAATAGTAAAAACATGAAGCACAGGGTCACGATTTTCTTAAACATAAATTGAACTATGCCACTTTAGCCGAGCATCTGGATTGAGAGCCCAAGTTATTTAATCACCACAGTTTCAATTTATGTTTAAGAAATTCGTGACCCAGTGCTTCATGTTTTTACTATTCTTTATTACATTCCCTGTAAATCTCAAATCGTTTTGTAAACTTTTAAAAAATGGGCCCTCAATCCAGATGCACTTAAAATAATATTTATTTCCACATCCCTATACCACACCCATATACAGAGAGAGTACAGTTGATATTACATTACAATTGGCAAGTAGGTAAATAGACATTTAGATACAATTCAGAAAAAGGTAAAGGTGGCCAGATTAGTAGCTAAAATGTAACCCTGCCTCTCAAACTAGGAAACCTGTATTTTGAGAGGCTTGTATAATCGTTGTCTTAGCGGCAAGTAGACGTGTATCATTATGAAGTAAATAAGTGAATGTGTAATGTATATATGTGTGATTGTGTGTGCATGTGTATGCTGTATGTATGGATGATGCATGTTCGTGAGTTGTTTGTGTTTTGTGAGAAGTGTGATTGCGTTATTGAATTAGTGTGTGAGAGTATACCAGATTATTTTAAATACAAGAACATTTAGGATTTTTTTTGGAATTAAAACAAACAAACAGTCTACCTGTAGGCCTACTATGTAGGTCGCGACAGGCTCGAGAAGCCGTCAAACGCGACATAGTAACATTAGAGCCATAGCAGTTCTGTCAATATGTCGCGTTTGACAGCTTCTCGAGCCTGGCGCTACTTACATAGTAGGCCTACTGTCACTATGTCGCGTTTGACAGCTTCTATCCTACCTGATAAATTAAAACATTTAACAACCCCCGACACAAAACCGTTACTTGATCCTTTCAACAACTAGAAAAGAGCTGATAATCTTCAAATGGCTGAAGATATTTTCTTGGATCATAGCTAAGACTCTCGATTGTGACACCTTTGCAAACAAAAAAAAACTAGATCAAAATCGGCGCATCCGTTTAGGAGCTACGATGCCACAGACAGACAGACACACACGTCGAACTTATAACACCCCTCTTTTTCGTCGGGGGTTAAAAACAAACAGTACGAGTATTGAACGCTGTAAAGCCCGACTAAAGAAATAAGAAACCTCGCCATATTGCGGAATTTCAATGGAACTAATTTTATAAGGGAAATTGTTGCCATAGTCGTAAAAATATACACGTGGCGCCCCCAGAGCAGGTTTCTTATTTCTTTGGTCAGGCTTTACACCGTGAAATTTAACTGATTGTTTATAAGCAACATATTGGCAATACTAGATAGTAAGGTGCCATCTCTGTAGTCCCGTGCACTGTATCCATAAGACAAAAACATAAAAAAATAAAACATTTTTGTTTAAAAAAGTTATTTTAAAGGCGATGGCGCAGGCGATTGTGACTGCAAGGCGACTGTACATTCTAAATTTAAATCTAATTCGAGACAAATTTATTTTCATGGATTGTGTCAGTTTGTTTTTGACATCTTCCTAGATTAGATTAGATTAGATAGACGCTATGTATGCACACCCCCTCCACAGTCCCTTGCGCCTGCGGGGTGCGGGGCGTGGGGCGCTATATCGGGCGGGGGGGGAGTGGCCTGCAGGGTAGGGTTAGTACTATTATTTTATTCTGTGACTATAGTAGAAGTTGTGCCAATTAATGAAGAAAGTGCGTTATTAAGTAACGAGAGCTTTTAATTGTTGAGGCTACCACATCAACTATTTTTTTATTGACCCGTGCTTGTGTCGAAAAGGTACGACCAATCAAGCTTCACCGGACTTGCGGGAGAGCGGAAGACTCTACCCCAAAAAAAAGTCATATACCAACGCGTCTAGGGGCGGCTCGAGGGAGCCTCGGACCACGGCCTAGCGCGTTGATATTGAAAAACATCGTGAAGGACACATCAACTCATTACAAAACACATGAAACTGAACAACTTTCCCTAAGGAACATAAGTTAAAATCACAAAATCAATTTTCATCTTCACTACATAGTATAAAATAAAGTCGCTTTCTCTGTCCCTATGTCCCTCCCTATGTCCCTCCCTTTGTACGCTTAAATCTTTAAAACTACGCAAAGGATTTTAATGCGGTTTTTTTTAATAGATAGAGTGATTCAAGAGGAAGGTTTATATGTATAATACATGCATAATATACTGAAGGATAACCCACAATAACCATTTTTCCGTGCGGAGCCGGGGCGGGTCGCTAGTTTCATATAATTTTGAGATATCAACCTATGTTTCTTAGGGAAAATTGTTCAGTTTCTGTTGTTAACGCGGGCGAAGTAGCGGGGCGGAAAGCTAGTAGAGTTTGGTTAATGAAAGTAGACAATCGATGAAATTGGAAAACATTGTACTGGCAACAATGTTACATAGAAAAAAAAAAGTTTAAAAAACTAAAAAAACACGCTTCCTGTCCGCCACCTTGGACGTCCGCCATATTGGATTTAAGTCTCGTGACTTTTTTTTTCGTATTCCTGACAGCAAACCCTTTCATTTGATACCCATATCATGGGGGTGGATTTCAAACAGCCAGTTCGCCATCTTAGGGAGGCCGCCATATTGGATTTGTAATGACGTTTCTTAGCTAGTCATGTATTGTCATCAGAACTCAGAGCGTGTGCAAAATTTCATCCTAATCGAAGACCGAGAAGTGGGTCAAATTAAGATTCCAAGATTTTCTTACATACATAGTTACTTACAAGTGAAGCTAATATAAATAGTGTAAAAAAAGAAAAAGATAGTATCGAATTAGGTAAATCTATAGAATAGGGGTTGCTGATTTTATTCAAATTAGCTGCGTCTTTTCATGTGCCAAGCTCAAACACAATAACCTCACCTAAGGAAGGGTACCAGTCTTCCAGCAGTAGATCCACGTGATCAGCAATCAGCGCCAGCAGTTTCGCCAGGGCTTCCTCATTCGGCTCCAGGCTCACGCTCTGGACACAAACACACACGCTACAGAACAGAATAGAATAGAATATACTTTATTGCACACCAGAATAAAACAGAACAGTAAAATTCACGAAAAAATAAAAGAAAGTGTACATGTAGGCGTCCTTATTGCTAAGTAGCAATTTCTTCCAGGCAACCTTAGGGTCAGGAGATTTATATAAAGTGAGACGGGTGTGACTTCATCATACTTCATCATTTGTGAGTGACAACTTTATTAAATTCTACATTTCTTCCGATCATATCTACTTTGATCGGTCCTGCTTGCCCGCATCCATATATCCATAGGCCCGCCTGCATATTTTTTTCGAATGATAAGAACGTTTGGTATACTACTGTTTATGAAGATCTAAAAAGCAAAACTCGTGCCTCTTTATGGCATTTGACAAGCATAGAGTCACATGAACGCGGTCATTTCATTTTGTAATTTCAGTAAATAACGTAAAGAAACTTCCATTCGTCGCCAGTTATCTGATTAAATATCGGAGCATAATTCGCGCGTGGATCACAATCGTTCTGTTTTTTCAAAGACTTATTGATATCGTGTGAGTCTTTTAGCACAACAAGAACTGACTTTTAGAGGCCATGATGATATAAGGTAAAAAAATCTACATCCAATTATCTGGGCTTCCCGCCCAGTCGTTAGACCCTAGGCACGCCGCTGACTGAATACAAACATTTCTCGAAAAGATGAGCTTAGTACTTGTTACTCTAAATCTAAATCAAATACCATCTCGAGATAATAATAATAATTTATTTCAAAAGTATTTATTTTAATGGCCATAGTCTCCCCGTAGCCATAAGAACACACACATCACATAGCCCGAAGAATCGCGAAACTTAAGTGGCAGTGGGCAGGGCACATTGCACGTAGAACCGATGGCCGTTGGGGAAAAAAGGTTCTTGAATGGCGGCCACGCGCCGGAAGACGTAGCGTGGGCAGGCCCCCCACAAGGTGGACCGACGATCTGGTGAGGGTCGCGGGAAGCCGCTGGATGCGGGCAGCGCGGGACCGATCGTTGTGGAGATCTTTGGGGGAGGCCTTTGTCCAGCAGTGGACGTCAACTGGCTGAAATGATGATGATGATGATGAGTCTCCCCGTAAGTTATTTTATAAACAACAGACTAAAATGTGTGTATGACTAATATCTAAATGGGTCAAAACTTTCCTAAAATTATCACATATATAATTTTTACTAACTTGCCTTGTCGCGGTTCCGCCCGCGCTAACAGATTTTCCCGTGGTATTGAGGTATTTTCCCGCCGTAAAAAGCAACGTATGTGTTATTCTGATGTACAAGCAATATTATTGTAAAGTTTCATTAAAATCCATTCAGTAGTTTTTGCGTGAAAGAGTAACAAATATACATAGAAAAGATGATTTTTTGACTTAACTAAGTGATGTAACATTCAAAAGTTAAAAACAATTATATACCATTCATTATTGTACTGTACATAATAGTCATTATTCACTGTACATAATAGTCAAAAAACATTTCCTTTGGTGTTTATTCTCTGCACTCATAAAGATAAAAAAAAAGTTGAATATTTTAGGGTTAAGTATTTAGTGCATTTGTTTTTTGGGTTTCGGTTATTCGACCGTAAGGTATTTTAAACCATTGGTATTATACCTACTTGTCATTTTGAATATAAAGTATTTCGATTTCGGGTATTTTGGGCTCATGCATTTAAAGGCATTATGATTTCTGACATTCCAATATGTAACCCTTTCGCGTTTATATTAGTAGGTTTACCTGGTAGAGGCCCAGTGGCGATTGGTCCCCGCTTTTGACCACACACACCTCGCTCGGCAAAACCACCTCTACGCACGCGGACGATTGCACATCCAGGGAACACCACACACCTTCCTGCTTCACTCGCAACCTGACACACACACAAACAAAAACTATATTATAGGACGTTAATAAAGAGTATCTAAACAATTTATAACAAGATTCCTCAGCATATTAAGGACCTAGAATTAAAAGCATTTAAAATTAAATTGTATGAATGGTTGTCAAAGTATAATTTTTATTCAGTAAGAGAATTTTTAGAACATAAGTTACCTGGACTGAGAACTTTATTATTTGCATGTCATATTGTAATGACTGAGTGTGCAGAGACATTGTATTCAACAACATGTGTATGTACCCCATTCTATGCAAATAAAATTATCATTTTCATTATCATTAATATTGTAGAGAATAACATAACATTATAGAATCGCCACAAAATCGTTACTTGATTCTTTCAGCAACCAGTCTATCGCGCAGGCTATCTCGTTGGTTTATTGCGATGGGATCGAACCCACCGTCCTATCTCAAACGTGTTGACAATTTACAAATACCGACATTACATATACAATAAAATACAAATACATAAGCATACACTAACACATACACACATAAGGAATTTGACATATTTAAGGTTTAAATAAAATAAAAAACCCTCTCCTAAAACCGTTACTTGATCCTTTCAACAACTAGAAAAGAAATGGCTGAAGATATTTTCTTGGATCACAGCTAAGAACACTCAGAGGGAAAGTTGTGGATAAACAACCAGTTAAACACGGTGTATGAGGTGCTAACGTATCTGTGCACCTGAGGTCAGAGCGTCGGTGGCCTAGTGGCTAGGCCCGTTGACTTCCATTCCGAAGTTCACGGGTTCAAACCTCGGCACGTACCAATGTGTTTTCGATTTCCGAATTCATATGTACGTTTATTCGACGCTCTTACGGTGAAGGAAAACATCGTGAGGAAACCTGCACACACCTGTGAAGTGATTCAAGGGCTGTGTTGTTGTTGCAAGTTGACCAACCCGCACTGGGCCAGCGTGGTCGACTAAGGCCTATTCACCCTGGTTTTAGGGTGGCGGGGTGATATGAGCTGTACCACTGTGTTGCGGATAAACAACCAGTTAAAGGATGATGTGTCAAAACGTCCCCCCAAAAAACAGAAAACTAAAAACAACGACCAACAGATTTGAAATGTATCTCAGTATATGCATCTTAGCTATGTAATTACTTTTTACTATGGCGACATCTTTCAAAGACGCGGGATTTTCCTAAAAAATATCGTCTTGCTATTAATATTGGGTACTCAAAATAACAGATTGTAAGCATTGCAAACATTAAAAATATTTTGTACTAGGTTTATTAGGGGCAAGATAACACCTAGCAAAAATTTTTCTTTTATTTTCAAATCCCATTGATTATGAAGTTAAAACTGGTTACTAGCCTTTCTATAGATCCATAAGAACCTATTGACACATATAAAAGATCTGTTGGAGGGGGGGGACGGAGCTCATATAAAAATGGTCATCATCCTTTCACTGTTAACCCTTAAGGCAAAACAACTTTAAAAAATGCATTCGTTTTCGACTTTATGTTGAGGGTATAAGGTTAAAATTAGGGTGGCAATATAGTGGGCACGGCCTTGTGAATGTTTAACACGTTAGCTGCCCACATACTACACCTTCAGTAATTGCTCCCATGCCCCATACAATTTACTGATCCCACAAAGCTCAGAGCATCGGTCTATTGCTGAGACGCTTACACTACGTCGGCAATACTCGGTTCCAAATAACATTTGACAAAACTACCCTCATTTGGACTATGGAATATCCTCTACAAAATACCATTTACAGTTTGGCTCTAGCCCCTAAAACAAGCCCCAAAACAATGGGCTCAATTCTGCCGTGACCGCTAAATTCTCTAAATTTAAGTTGTTGGTCTCTTTCATTCATATGGGAATCGAAAAGGATGGGGAGATGAATGAATTTAATTTTGAATGAATGAAATTTAAAATAAGCAACGCAGCTGTCAAATCCAGCTTAATTTAGTCAGGATGTTTTTAAATTCCTGCTAAATGACGCGTAAAATCGATGTTTGACGTGTTTTAATGTAGGTTGGCAATCACCTGTCCCTTTTTGTTATTAAGAATGTGAAAGAGACATAACAACTTAAATTTAGATATTTTAGCGGCCACGCAGAATTAAGCCCAATAACCTTAAAAACCGGTGATGCTCATGGCAGCTAACGCATGCCAACGTATGGCGTGTTAAGAGGCCGTCTACAAAATTATCGCCGCAAGTGGCGCCGCCAATTGATTTTTCTCAATTTCTTTTAACACAGAGCGAATTTAAATAAAGTAATTCACTTATTTGATGTAGAAAATCATAAGCTTTTTTTTAAACGGCAATATTCTAACGGCAATAATACAGCTAGATACTTTTATGAAAATCGCCAAAAGTGGCCGTTTTTGGCGGTTTTCTAAATTATAACCATGAGGACTATTGCAGTTAGAATATTGCCTGTTTAAAAAAAAGCTTATGATTTTCTACATCAAATAAGTGAATTACTTTATTTAAATTCGCTCTGTGTTAAAAGAAATTGAGGAAAATCAATTGGCGGCGCCACTTGCGGCGATAATTTTGTAGACGGCCTCTTAACGTATGTGTGCACCTGAGGTCTGGTTCCCCTCCGTCGTCGTCAGCGAGCGGCCCCATCAGCGCGTCGCGGCGCGCCGGCAGCTCGCGGACCGCAAGCAGCGGCAGCGCGCCGCAGCACAGCTTCAGCCCGGTGCGCCACAGCTTCCAGCCCAGCCCGGCCTCCAGAGACAAACATACTGACTCGTCTACGACCATCTGGGGACAATGGCACGGAACAAAATAATAGTTTAATAACCCCCTACACAAAACCGTTACTTAATCCTTTCAACAACTAGAAAAGAGCTGATAATCTTCAAATGGCTGAAGATATTTTTTTGGATCATAGCTAAGAACACTTGCGATTGTGACACCTTGCAAACAAAAAAAACTAGATCAAAATCGGCGCATCCGTTTAGGAGTTACGATGCCACAGACAGACAGACAGACAGACAGACACACACATCAAAATTATAACACCCCTGTTTTTCGTCGGTGGTTAAAAAAGGCATTTTGACAAGCTACTTCTTTTTGAATAGCAACTGAATATTAACAACGCGGGGGGGTGAGTGTCCTTACTGTACGGGTTAGTCCTATTATTTTCTTCTGCGCCCGTACCTGCAGGACACTCCCCCCCCACCTCGGCACTCCCCCCCGCCCGATATAGCGCCCCACGCCCCGCACCCCGCAGGCGCAAGGGACTGTGGAGGGGGTGGAGGGGGTGTGCATACATAGCGCCTAGCGCCATTCACAAGTACTTGATATTCAAAAAGAATTAGGTTGTCAAAATGCGTTTTCTGTACGGAGTGACCGCCCAATGACAATGTTACGAAATAAATAATACAAAAAAATATAATAATATTATAATATAAAAATTAATCGCTGAATGTGTTGCTAAGTGCAAATCTCGAGAGCAGCTGAACCGATTTCGCTAATTGTTTTTTAGAATATTCCTTGGAGTACGAGGATGGTTCTTACACAGAGAAAAATAAAAATGCCTAAAAATGTCTAAAAACAAAACTTTTCTATACTCCCATAAAAAAGATTCGTAATAATACTTATAAAAGATACATTATGAAATGGCCGTGTTGGAAGAGGCCTGAAGAAAAAATGAAGGTAATGAATGAAAAAATGACAAAAGAATGAGGAATGAATTCCAAAATTAAATATTCAAATTTAGACGAAAAAGAAATGGTAAATGCGATGAGAAATGAGGTAGAAACGAGGTGGCATGCAATGCACCTCGTTACAAGGGTGTAACGTGGTGCATTACATGCCACCTCGTTGCTTCATTCTCATCTCATTTACATAATATAAAATTATGGAATTCAATCGACAATCATCCGTCATTTCATTCATTTTTGTATTCACTTTTTCATTGTTCTTTCATCATGTCGACCGAGTTTCAAAATCACTAGTTTCCCTACGCATTTTCCTTATGTTTTTATATTTACCTAAAGTTTTGAAACAGTTGTATTCAGTTTTGAAATTGAGTTGTTACAGTGATCAATATAAAAGTTCTGTGCTTATTCATGTCCAACCTGTTTCTATTCATCTCCAACTACCTTCGTGATAACGCTTCGTAGGCGCGCCTAAGCCGCGGGCGTGCCGGGAGCGTAACAAGTGTATTAGCACAGAATAAAATAATAGTACTAACCCGTACAGAAAGGACACTCACCCCCCCGCGCCAAAATGAGTCCCCGCCCGATATAGCGCCCCACGCCCCGCACCTCGCAGGCGCAAGGGACTGTGGAGGGGGTGGAGGGGGTGTGCATACATAGCGCCTAGCGCCATTCACAAGTACTTGATATTCAGTTGATATTCAAAAAGAAGTAAGTTGTCAAAATGCGTTTTCTGTACGGAGTGACCGTCCAGTGACTATGTAGTGACAAACCATAGTGTTGTAACGAGGTGCATTGCATGCTACCTCGCTGCCTCTTTCCTACTTCATTTCTCATCTCATTTACCATTTCTTTCTCTAAATTTGAATATTTAATTTTGGAATTCATTCGAAAATCATCCGTCAAATCATCCACTTGTATTTTCACTTCATCTCCAGGCCTCATGCTACTCGGCCTTTCTATAAATGTAACTTTGTATATCATTATTTTTTAAACCAAGTCTTGTTGTGTGTGTGCGAATATATTTTAAAAATCAGTGACTATTGATTTTTCATTACGTCGTGTTTTGCCAACCACCTCATCAACCACATCGTGTCGTCGCTCTGCAGGCCAAAAGCCGCACTACACTCTCCACAAAACTAGACGAGACATGGCCAATACGAAGGACGCAGTTATGCGCAAGAGTGAGCGCGGTGTATTTGCATCTCATTCTAACGCATAACCTCGTCTCTTTCGGCTCTCGGGTTTTGTCGAGAAGGTAGTGTCCGCTTTAGTCCAAAGCGTGCCGCGGGCGTAACAAGTGTATTAGCTAGCTCACCTCGCTAGATGGTTGGTAGACAGCCAAAGCGGCGCTCCTGACGCTGGTATCGGCGAGCACCCTGGTTACCAGCCGCGGCCAGAACCCGCAAGGCACGTACGACAGCAGCAGAAGCCGCCGCAAAGCCGCGCGCGCGCCGCCGCGCCCCGTCACCACCAGCCGGGGACTCTCGTCTTCTGTACGGAACATTTATCTATATATTCATATGGTGGTTTCTTCTATAGTACTACCACTACCGCTGTGCACTCTCTGAGGTATGAGGTATGAGGTGGGAGCCGGGGAAAAAAGTGCATGAGTATGGACATGACGGACAGAAACAAATGACACTACCTGCCGCCACGAGCGTTGACGGCGGGCTGACAGAGCGCGTCCCCCCCTCTCGCCGCGCGCATACCTAAGGGAGTGCACAGCGGTAGTGGTAGTACTATAACAAGGGTTAACGTGGCAAACGTGTGGGAAAAGGAGGCCAGGCCGTATCACCTGGAGGCGTTCAGTTGAAAAAGAGGCTGCAACTGGGCTCGGCTGGAAGGACCTAGAAGTTGCCGCACAAGATCGAAAAAAGTGGAGATCTCTTCTGCGAGCCCTATGTCCCTGATGAGGGATTACGGGATTACATCATCATCATCATCATCAATATTCATGGTCCAAGAAAACAAGGTCTAACCACTAGACCACGTCGTTGACACGAGCCTACGTCATTTTGCCTATTCATCCTTGTCGAATGCGTGTAATAGACAAGGATGAACAGCGCAAAATGACGTAGGCTCGTGTCAGTCACGTGGTCTAACGGATATACCTTGTTTTCTTGGACTATGACTAATATTACAAAGAGGAAACATTTGTATTTTTGTGTGTGTGTGTGTGTGTGTGTTTGTAATGAATAAACTCAATAACTACTGTGCCGATTTCAAAAATTCTTTCACCATTAGAAAGCTACATTCACCCTGAGTAACATAGGTTATATTCTATTTTCAAAAAAAATGGTGATATTTACTAAAACTTCAATAATGTAACCCAAGGTGTAAAAAAATACCCCAAATATTTCTAATAATTGAATGGGCTCCGAAACTACCGAACCGATTTTGGTAAAACTTGGCACATACATAGAATAGACCTTGGGAAAGAATATAGGCTACGATTTAACGCGGGAAAATGTCTCATTCCCATGGGAAAAAATGTTAAAGCGGGCGAAGTTGGCACAAAGAAAGAATAGACCTTGCGGAAGAATATAGGCTAACTCTTACCGCGAGAAAATACCTCATTCTCACGGGAAAAACTATTAACGAGGGCGGAGCCGAGGCGGGAAGCTAGTATGATATAAAATGGCAACACCGTGTAACGTGGTGCATGCCACCGCGTTGCCTCATTTTCATCTCATTTACCATTTCCGTCTAAATTCGAATATATTTAATTTTGGAATTCAATCGACAATCATCCGTCATTTCATTCATTCGGCCGAACTCTAAATTCCACTTTAATTTCTAATTTTATATTATACATTTTACCGCGGGCGTAATGAAATGGAATGAAATGAAATATGTTTATTCGAAGTAAGATTTTACAAATCACTTTTCGACGTCGAGGCGGGTTCACAATTTGGCTGTCTTCTGTGGAGAAGACCTCGCCGGAAGAAACTCCACAGGCGTTGCATCTTTTCAAAATATTTTACAAAATTATTATTTTATACAATTTGATAAATATATAACAAAGAGTGCAAACGAAAATATGCAATTTGAAGAAGCGTAACAACCGTAAGTGGCGCCCCTGTTAACTTTGTTGCTAGACTGTGTAGTGTGTGACACTTACGCACTAGTGTGGGTGAGTCTGTGCCGCGCGCGGCGGGGGGCGGGGCCACGGCGGGGGCGGGGGAGGGGAGCGGCCAGCGCGCGGGGCGGGGCGCATATAGCCGGCTCACCAGCGGCAACTGGGAACAACAACGTACAGGCATGGACCCACAGAACATTTAAAAGAGGTTAGGGCGGCGCTGTGGGCGGGGCCGGCGCGCCAAGACTATGAGCAAACGCTCATACTCCACGCAAAGACGCGATCGCGCTGTCTAACTCACACATAGCTATAACAATGTACATCGGTATGCGTGCATGCGTATGATTCGTTTCCATTTGGAATCGCGTGATTGAGCGGCGCTATGATTGGCTAGATTTGAAATTGCAAATATGTGCGTAAACTTCATCTTTATTGAAGTACAGATGTAGTGGAGGTGAAAGGTGGGGTGGAATCGGCGACACCGGATTTCATACGGACGGCGCATTATCGCCATTCTAACCTCTTTTAAATGTTCTGTGCATGGACCAATATACTCGAGAGGACTGTCAATGCCCTAGAAAAAAACGTGCTCTGGAAAAAGCTCGAATCCCGTATTAAAACTAGATGGCGCCTAGCTCCTTGCCCGAGATTATATTAAAAATTTAAAATACACTAGTAAATGGCTATAATTGTGTTTTTTTTACATAATAAGTAACTAAAAGTATAAAATATTTTTAGATTCATAGAAAACAATCAAAAACGTAAACCTTCCGGCGGGACTTGAACCCACGTCCTTCGGCCTATACGCAGATAACGTGCTTACCAATTACACCACGGAGGGCATTAGTGGCAGCGCCGAAATTCGTTCTTGCTTGTTTTCTATCAATCTATGACGTCACCATCATTATAGGCAACCACTTGGCACGAGACAGCGTAAGTAACTAAAAGTAATTTATTTATTTTCTATCAGGTCGAGAGACAACGTATAATTTTTAATTTCAGATTTTTTACAATGATAGTTAATTTGTGAATGGTAGTGACATCTACGTTTTCTTTTAGTACTAATTACAGGAGCACGCATTGTAGTAGGAGAATTGACAGTCCTCTTGAGTATTTTGGTCCATGGTACAGGTAAGTGGCGGCTACATTGATTTGTAACCAAGAACTGTAAATACAGGGTGGCCCATAAGTCCTTTAAATCGTAAAAAAATTATTAAAAAAAAAACTAATGGCATTATGCAAAAGGTTTTTATTTTGTAGTAATCCTTATAAAATGGGAATAATTTTTTGAAAATTACTTCAATTAAATGTAATCCGTTACAGTTGCGGCACTCCTGTAAGCGGCGACTAAAATTCTAAAATTATCCAGCTTTACTTCATTTAATAACCTGTTTGTGAAAATCCAAAACGCAAACATGAAAAGCCGTTACACAGCCCTAAAGTGACAGTTTGTTGACAGTGACAGGCATTGCAGAGATTACTTGCCGCGCAGTGATGGATAATTTTAGTCGCCGCTTACAGGAGTGCCGCAACTGTAACGGATTACATTTGGATGATGTAATTTAAAAAAAAATAATTCCCATTTTATAAGGATTACTACAAAATAAAAACCTTTTGCATAATGCCATTAGTTTTTTTTATATTTTTTTTCCGATTTAAAGGGCCACCCTGTACAATCAGGACCGAGCACTTGCAGCAAAAAGCGAGCCGACAGAGATAGGTAGTATAAAGGCCTTGCTCGGCACGTGTGTTGTTGGATGTAGTAGGCGGCTCAATATTGCTAACAACAGGGTTGATGTGGTAAATTAATTTCGAAACCCACAGATAACCGAGCAAGCAACGGTTCCCCCTTCCCCCCTCACCTGAGGGTCGGCCATCCCAGCACAGCGCCAGTTCGAACTTGTTCAGTAGCGACACGCCCAGCGACCCCGCCTCCCCCACCCCCCATCCCCCCCCTCACCTGTGGTTGCGAGGGTTCCTGCGGGGGCAGCAGTGGCGGCACCAACAACACTCGGCCATCCCAGCACAGCGCCAGTTCGAACTTGTTCAGTAGCGACACGCCCAGCGACCCCGCCTCCCCCACCCCCCATCCCCCCCCTCACCTGTGGTTGCGAGGGTTCCTGCGGGGGCAGCAGTGGCGGCACCAACAACACTCGGCCATCCCAGCACAGCGCCAGTTCGAACTTGTTCAGTAGCGACACGCCCAGCGACCCCGCCTCCCCCACCCCCCATCCCCCCCCTCACCTGTGGTTGCGAGGGTTCCTGCGGGGGCAGCAGTGGCGGCACCAACAACACTCGGCCATCCCAGCACAGCGCCAGTTCGAACTTGTTCAGTAGCGACACGCCCAGCGACCCCGCCTCCCCCACCCCCCATCCCCCCCCTCACCTGTGGTTGCGAGGGTTCCTGCGGGGGCAGCAGTGGCGGCACCAACAACACTCGGCCATCCCAGCACAGCGCCAGTTCGAACTTGTTGAGCAAAGACACGCCCAGCGACCCCGCCTCCCCCACCCCCCATCCCCCCCCTCACCTGTGGTTGCGAGGGTTCCTGCGGGGGCAGCAGTGGCGGCACCAACAACACTCGGCCATCCCAGCACAGCGCCAGTTCGAACTTGTTCAGTAGCGACACGCCCAGCGACCCCGCCTCCCCCACCCCCCATCCCCCCCCTCACCTGTGGTTGCGAGGGTTCCTGCGGGGGCAGCAGTGGCGGCACCAACAACACTCGGCCATCCCAGCACAGCGCCAGTTCGAACTTGTTCAGTAGCGACACGCCCAGCGACCCCGCCTCCCCCACCCCCCATCCCCCCCCTCACCTGTGGTTGCGAGGGTTCCTGCGGGGGCAGCAGTGGCGGCACCAACAACACTCGGCCATCCCAGCACAGCGCCAGTTCGAACTTGTTGAGCAAAGACACGCCCAGCGACCCCGCCTCCTCACCCCGCAGCAGTTGGGGCGACGCCTTGAATACGTGGGCCAAGTCTTCCACCTTCATTATGCCTGCAATGTGACAATGGGCACATGACTTCAAAATCGCCGGCAGGGGCGCGGCCATAATCAAAATCAGAATTGATAATCAGAGACGGAGCCCCTCAGGCGTCTCCTTCACGATGTTTTTCAATATCAACGCGCTAGGCCGTGGTCCGAGGCTCCCTTGAGCCGCCCCTAGACGCAACGGTACATGACTTTTTTTTTGGGTAGTCTTCCGCTCCCCTGCAAGTCCGGTGAAGCTTGATTGGTCATACCTTTTCGACACAAGCATAGGTCAATTAAAAAAGAAAAATTACCATTAGCAGCGAAGGGGTTGACTTCTCTGACGGTGACCACGTGCGCTAACACGTCGCATAGCCACTGCGGCCGCAGGAAGTACAGCTCTTTGAGCGTCGCGTCGTCGTAGTGGAGAAGAACGCCTAAGAGGGAGAGAGACAGCTATAGTTCAAAGTTCTAAATGTGTTTATTCGATTTTATATCACTTTTCGACGTCGAGGAGAGTTCACGATTTGGCTGTCTTCTGTGGAGAAGAACTCGCCGGAAGAAACTCCACAGGCGTTGCATCTTATTATAAACATACTTATTATTTAAAGGGATTATGTGTCGCAGGCGACATGATAATTATTTGTCAAAACAATACGACTATATATGTAAAGTTCCACATGAATAGGTACCTTATTGCGGGTTTTAGTACGTATATAATATTTTTATAAACTAACTGGCCGCATCGGTTTGTCTGTGAGCGCGCCGTGTAGGCACGCGCCGTCACGCACACGCTTGCATTGAGCCCATACTGCCCCCCCCCCCCCTTATTGTATGCTTGTGTGTGCGTGACAGCGCGTGCCTACACGGCGCGCGGCGCGGACGCACACATTCACACCGACAGCGGCACGCTTGAATGAAGATAACTTACTGGTTCGATCTTGTGCTTACTAGTTAAGACGGATTGAGTGGAAATAATTCGAAAGGATTCCCACAGATGTCGCTACAGCACGCTGTCTCGTGCCAAGTGGTTGCCTATAATGATGGTGACGTCATGGTTTGATAGAAAACAAGCAAGAACGAATTTCGGCGCTGCCACTAATGCCCTCCGTGGTGTAATTGGTAAGCACGTTGGCTGCGTATAGGCCGAAGGTCGTGTCGTGGGTCCAAGTCCCGCCGGAAGGTTTACGTTTTTGGTTGTTTTCTATGAGTCTAAAAATATTTAACTTACTGGTTTAACTGTGATGAAACTAACCGTTCTCATGCAGAAACATTGTCGCTTGGTGCAACTCAGCTGTATCTCGGAACGGACGATAGTTCTTCTGTATCATATATTGAGTCACCTGTAAAACACAGCAATAAAAAAATTTAAAAGAAATGCGTTTTATTAGAAATGACTTTCCGCCGCCGCTCAGCCCACGTTAACAGTTTATCCCGTGGGAATGAGGCATTTTCCCTCGGTAAAAGCTAGCCTATATTATTCAGGATGAAGTCAATGAACTTTTGTCCGGATTTATATGAAACAGACCATAGAAGCCATCTATTCTGTTAGTTTAAGTTCGATGTAGTTACAGATATAAATATTGCCAAAAGCAAAATGAAAAAGAAAAAATAAACAGTTCTGTGGCAGACTGTGCTTTATGAACGAGCGTGTATTACTTCCGATTTGGCACCTACCCGTAGCATGGCAAGATTTTATCCCACATTTATACGTCGTGAAATTAATTATGTACAGTAAGCTGACGAATGAGGTGACCCCCCGCCGACACGCCACGCTACTTTCGCCACGCTGTAACTTAGAAATACCGTTGAAATAAGGCAACTGATGAAGTTTTATTAGCCATTAGTTCGTTATTTTCTGCCCCTTTGTAGCGATATATGGCGCTTAACGGCACGGTCATGCCAGGGGGCTGGAATGAGATGTTTTGTGTTTGTGAATTACCAGTCTCCTGTAGTCCTGGTAGCACACCACAGGCAGCCCTAGGTCCGCGCTTAGGGATGTCACACACTCCTCCAGGGCGAGGTACGATGCTGGGACCAGCTGTTCTAGTAGGGGCTGTTTGCTGCCTAAACGATAAAAACGTAAAATTAAATTATATTTGGAATGATTTTACGTAATACGTTTGAGCAAAGCTTTTTAACTTCTGAAATGATGTCATTAAGTGTTATAATGAATAAAATAATTACGAATTTTAATTTTTTAATAAAATAAAATACAAACGACGACCGTTCAATCAGAAATCTGCAGGCAAAGAGACTCGAACAATCGAATACGTATTTATTTAATAATCAAATGGGCCCAATTCTACATATTACGCTCTAACTTCAATTTAAAAACCATATGTCCCTTTCACGTTCTTAAGAACGAAAAGGGACAGGTGATTATCAACTTAAATATAGAGATGTCAAACATCGATTTTACGCGTAGTTCGCACTAGTTTAGCAGGCATGCGAAAACATCCCGACTAAATTAAGCTGAATCTGACAGCTGTGCAGCTTATTTCAAATATCATTCATTCAAAATTAGATTCATTCATCTCCCCATCCTTTTCGATCCCCATATGAATGAAAGAGACCAACAACTTAAATTTAGAGATTTTAGCGGCCACGGCAGAATTGAGCCCATTATATATTATACACACACACACATACATTATACACACACACATACGTTTATCACTATACAAACGATGAGGGGTAGGCTCGAGCCCCTCTGCACAGAATAAATAATAGTACTAGGTACAGAAGGCGCACTCTCTGATAGCAAACGTGCGAACTTAATTCTAGCTACCACGCCACTAACGTTCAAATTACATTGAACGCGTCGAACGTGACCCTGGCTATAATAGCCTACCGTTCGTTGCGCTCGTATTAAAACAAAATGCACCTTAAGACCGCGCCGCGAGAGTCCGTATTACCACAGACTAAATACTAGCGTCTTCACAAGCGCGCGCGTTGTTCCTACTAAATGTCCGCGAAATCGGAACCGCCCGGCGTAGGGACATTCTGGAGCGAGGGCGCGGAGTGCATAGGGCCTGCCCTCGGTGGGGTCTTGTGGGCTGTTGAAGACATATTTACCTGGTGGTTTGACGCTGAACGCGACGGAATAGATGATGTCCGCGAGTAGACGGATGTTGTGACGAGTACTGCAAGACACCTAATGAAAAAACACAACTATTAATAATCACAGAAGTATACACCGTCACAGAATACCAAATAGTAGTCCCTACAGAAGCTGAACTAGGCGACATAATTCATATAAATTGCAACTCTAGCTCCGTTATAATAAAGTGCAATTCAGATCGCACGGCGCTAGGCGTCTCTCTCTCTCTCTTGTATTGCGCCACTCTACGTCACACGTTTAGACAATGGGGAAATTGGTCCTGGGTCGGCCCGAGACCGCTCGGCCGGGCGGTAGGGAGTTATAGCGCGCAAGTACATAGAGTGACGGAGGGCTGGCAGCGTGAAATTTAACTGGTTGTTTATCCGCAACACAGTGGACAACTTTCCCTAAGGAACATAGGAATAACACTTTGTGAGACTTTCCCCAGTTTGGTTAGGACGTTGCAGGCTAAACCACCTGATTGACCGAAAAGAAACATGATTCCGTGCTTCGGAAGGCACGTAAAGCCGTTGGTCCCGGCTATGATCTACGGATATAGTCGTTACAGGGCCATGTCTTGTGCCATAGGCGGCTCAATAATGGCAGATTTTCTGATAGCTTGAAGTAAAAAAAAAACGAACGTTCTTTAAGATTTCCACAGATGACGCTAGTAAAATAATGAGAACAGTGAGATTTATTGTAGACATTTTGACTTTAATTTGTCGTATTGTTCATGATTCTTATTGAGAATAATTAGTTGATTAAATTTGAATGTTTTTAATAATCCAATACTTTGGTCTTTTTTCTCAATATTGACTAGTGCCATCTGTTGTGCCGTTTTGTAAGGTTTTTTTTCTTAATTTTCTACTGGAAAACTTCTCATTCCTACACCAGGGTTTGTGAGGTTGGTTAACCTCGAAACCCACACGAAAAGCAAGCAAGCTCAACGATTTTAATTTGTCGCTTCGATTTTTACAATATTAGCTTCACTTGTAAGTAACTATGTATGTAAGAAAATCTTGGAATCTTAATTTGACCCACTTCCCGGTCTTCGATTAGGATGAAATTTTGCACACGCTCTGAATTTTGATGACAATACATGACTAGTTAAGAAACGTCATTACAAATCCAATATGGCGGCCTCCCCACTTTATGTATGAAAAAAATCTTGGAATCTTAATTTGACCCACTTCCCGGTCTTCGATTAGGATGAAATTTTGCACACGCTCTGAATTTTGATGACAATACATGACTAGTTAAGAAACGTCATTACAAATCCAATATGGCGGCCTCCCCACTTTATGTATGAAAAAAATCTTGGAATCTTAATTTGACCCACTTCCCGGTCTTCGATTAGGATGAAATTTTGCACACGCTCTGAGTTTTGATGACAATACATGACTAGTTAAGAAACGTCATTACAAATCCAATATGGCGGCCTCCCTAAGACGGCGAACTGGCTGTTTAAAATCCACCCCCATGATATGGGTATCATTTGAAAGGGTTTGCTGTCAGGAATACAAAAAAAAAGTCACGTGACTTAAATCCAATATGGCGGACAGGAAGCGTGTTTTTTAGTTTTTTAAACTATGTATTATTATGTTATATCGTAAGAAGGAAGAGCGTCGCATCCCCTTTACAAGTATCTTTAGATTTCTTACCGGGAAACCTTGATGTATGTAGATTTAAGGTGTACAAAATAAATGCATTTTTATTCTTTTATTTTATTTATAAACTAGTTTTCCGCCGCGGCTCCGCCCGCGTTAACAGTTTTTTCCCGTGGGAATGAAGCATTTTCCCGCGGTAAAAGGTAGCCTATGTTACTCAGGGCGAATGTAGCATTCTAATAGTAAAAAATTTTTGAAATCGGTTCAGTAGTTTTTGAGTTTATTCATTACAAATATACACACACACACACACACGCACAAAAATACAATTCTTTCCTCTTTAAAATATTAGTATGATGAACCATACCTCAACAGAATCCAGAACCCTGGGCAGTCCCAATTTGTCGGCATCAGCCGCGCCCATGATGGAGGTGCGAATGATGCGCTGTAACGACTCCGGACTCTCTCCTTCAGGCAGCTCGCTCTACACAAACACAATTACACACAAGAAAATAATAATCTATATCGCTGGGCGGTCACTCCATATAGAAAACGCATTTTGACAAGCTACTTCTTTTTGAATAACAAGTGAATATCAACTACAAGTCAAACACTGACGCGCTATGTAAAGCACCACAGGACAACCCAGTAATCCCGCGGTGCCTGCGGGGTGCGGGGCGTGGGGCGCTATATCGGGCAGGGAACTCATTTTGGCGCGGGGGGGTGAGTGTCCTTTCTGTACGGGTTAGTATCGTACTGTAACGAGTTGTCTTGCATGTCACCTCTTTCCTACCTCATTTGTAGTTGATATTCAGTTGTTATTCAAAAAGAAGTAGCTTGTCAAAACGCGTTTGCTGTATGGAGTGACCGACCAGTGCTATAGATTAATCGTGAAACTGTACAATATTGTATTGATTACTCACGTTCGCGACTTGGTCGTAATGCGTCGCCACCATAATGACGGGTGAGCCCGGGGCCCGCGCTTGTATAGACCTGAAATTGTCATCAATAGTTAGGGTTGACAGTGGGCTCAATTCTGCCGTGGCCGCTAAAATCTCTAAATTTAAGTTGTTGGTCTCTTTCATTCATATGGGAATCGAAAAAGATGGGGAGATGAATGAATTTAATTTTGAATGAACGATATTTAAAATAAGCAGAGCAGCTGTCAAATTCAGCTTAATTTAGTCGGGATGTTTTTAAATGCCTGCTAAATTACGCGTAAAATCGATGTTTGACGTGTCTAAATGTAGGTTGGCAATCACCTGTCCCTTTTCGTTCTTAAGAACGTGAAAGAGACATAACAACTTAAATTTAGAGATTTTAGCATCCACGGCAAAATTGAGCCCATTATTGTGTCATCGGTTATGCTATCTCTTTTGCTCGTCGGTCTGGCCACAAGTACATTCTAAATTTGAATCTATTTCGAGATATTTATTTTCTAGAAACTAGCTAGTTTCCCTCTTCTCGCCTCGCCTCGACGGCGAAAAGTGATTTGTGAATTCTAATTTTGAACAACACTTTTTGACTTTTGACTTTTGCAAGATCTACAACTGACGCTGCAGTGGCATTTCTAAACTGATTCACATGAAATTTTGTGAACTAGCTCGAATTTAAACATTAAATTAAATGAAAAGTAACGGAAGGGAACGGAACTCGACGGAACTGAACAGGACTGCACGAAACTGAACAGAACTGCACGGAACTGTACAGAACTGCACGGATTTGAACAGGACTGCACGGAACTGAACAGAACTGCACGGCACTGTACAGAACTGCACGGATTTGAACAGGACTGCACGGAACTGAATGGGACTGCACGGAACTGAATGGGACTGCACGGAATTCAACAGGACTGCATGGAACTAAACAGGACTGCACGGAACTGAACAGGACTGCACGGAACTGAACAGGACTGCACGGAACTGAACGGGACTGGACTGAGTTCAATGGGACTGGACGGAACTGAACAAAACATGATGATATATTCCGTGAAGCGTACCTGAGCCAGTTGACGGCGCCGGCTAGCCCCTTCTTGCCGTCCGTCACCTTCCACAGCACCAGGTACAGCGAACGCCGCGACAGGAAGTACTGGTGGGTCGCGTAGTACCTGCACGATACCACCATCACTTCACTTCATCATAGTGTAAAACACTAAATTAAAAAATTTAATAACATCCGACACAAAACCGTTACTTGATCCTTTCAACAACTAGAAAAGAGCTGATAATCTTCAAATGGCTGAGGATATTTTCTTGGGTCATAGCTAAGAACACTCTCGATTGTGTAACCTTGCCAACAAAAAAACTAGATCAAAATCGGCGCATTCGTTTAGGAGCTACGATGCCACAGACAGACAGACCGACACGTCAAACGGTGTTATAACACCCCTCTTTTTCGTCGGGGGTTAAAAATAAAGTCGCTTTCTCAGTCCCTATGTCCTATATCCCTATGTATGCTTAGATCTTTAAAATTACGCAACGGATTCTGATGCGGTTTTTTTTAATAGAGTGATCAAGAGGATGGTTTTTATGTATAATACATGCATAATATACGGTGATGATGATACTTAAGGATAACCCACAATATCCATTTTCCCGTGCGGAGCCGGGGCGAGTCGCTAGTTAATTACAAAGTGTACAACGTGTGTCGAAGAATCATGTGCCATTAAATAAAACAGTGAAAAAAAAAACATTTATTGTTGCGCAGCTGGGTAGTTATCTCTGCAGCTGACTGTACAAATTACGATGAATATAGGGTCAAAACGACAATATTTTTTCAAAGTTCCTTAACTTCACTTACTCTTGTTGGCCGCCGAAGTCCCAGGTTCGAAATGTGACCGGTCCACGGCTGGACCTCTGCTTCTCGTATGTCCAAGTGCCTGGGATACAAACACCAGTTATCTATACTAATATTATAAAGAGGAAAAGTTTGATTGGTTGTTTGTTTGCATCGAATAGGCTCCGAAACTACTGAACCGATTTCAAAACCGATTTCACTGTTGGGAAGCTACATTCACCCTGAGTAACATAGGCTGTATATTACTTTCAAAAAAGTGGGGATCCTTACTAAAACTTCAATAATGTAACCCAAGGTGCAAAAAAAATACGTAAAATATTTCTAATAATTGAAAATGCTCCGAAAGTACTGAACCGACTTTGATGAAACTTGGCACAAAGTTAGAATAGACCTTAGGACAGAACATAGGCTACAATTTACTGCGGGAAATTTTCTCATTCCTACGGGAAAAATAGTTAAAGCGGGCAGAGTTGGCACAAAGATAGAATAGACCTTGCAGAAGAACATAGGCTAACTTTTACCGCGGGAAAATTCCTCATTCCCACGGGAAAAATAGTTAAAGCGGGCGGAGTTGGCACAAAGATAGAATAAACCTTGCGGAAGAACATAGGCTAAATTTTACCGCGGGAAAATACCTCATTCCCACGGGAAAAACTATAACGCGGGCGGAGCCGCGGCGGAAAGCTAGTAGGATATAAAGGATGTAAGGGCTGACTTAGCAAATACTGAGATGATTATGCTCTGTCACTGTAACTAATCAACTTCTTCTTCTTCTTCTTCTATCTATAGGCAAAATGACGTAGAAATGACGTAGGCTTGTGTCAGTCACGTGGTCGGAGTGTTAGACCTTGTTTTCTTAGATTAGATCATACGTTAGAGGTAGAGTCTTCCGCTCCCCCGCAAGTCCGGTGAAGCTTGATTGGTCGTACTTTCTTGACACAAGCAAGTTCAATTCAAAAAAATAAAAATACAAAGAGGTTTAAACCTTTACAAGGTAGTGACCACTAATTGCCACCTTAATTTTAACCTTTCACCCTCAACATAAAGTCGAAAACGAATGCATTTCATAAAGGTTAACTGTATATCGTCACCCGGCTTAGAAAACCACTTAAATGCTTTCAAAAAATCTTTTACAGAAGATACAAAAAACTATCTACTGAAAAAAAAGTATGATAGGTAAACAATAATTCCGTAGTTTTTTAGTTATTATATTTATCTTTAGAGCTTTAAAACAAATGCGTAAATTTTATAGTGCAAATACTGTGCGCTTTTTGTCCAATTTGTAAAAAAAGGAATTTGACAAAAGCTGTCCTTTATGATGTTGTTTCAGCCGGGATTTATGGTGCCTGAGTTAGAGTTAATTAACTAAACGTAGTATACTACGAGTACGCAGTAAAAAATTGTATTCCGCGTTTATTGTTACTAATTAAACTGTACTAACATGTAATTGTATGGACTGAATTGTCTGAAATAAACATAATTATTTTTTTATTTTTGACGATATATGGTGACGTCATACCGATGTCGACGCCGACGGTGGAGATGTTCCCCCCCCGCGCGCGCCCCCCCATGCGCTTGGTCCAGTGCTCCGCGGGCCGCCGCCGCCGGGACACAGAAGACTCGGACACGAGGCACTCCAGAAGACTCGTCTTGCCTATACCCTACACACACAAACACACACACATGGTTTTATCAAAATTCAAATTCAAATTCTAAGGGAGCATATAATCTTATATATAAAATTCTCGTGTCACACTTTTCGTTCCCATACTCCTCCGAAACGGCTAGACCGATTCTCATGAAATTTTGTGAGCGTATTCAGTAGGTCTGAGAATCGGCCAACATCTACTTTTCATACCCTTGAGAGCGGGCGGAGCCGCGGGGCGAACAGCTAGTAATGAATAAAAAAAAGCGGTTGTCTGTAAAGTCGGTTTACTGACGATAGTTGAATGTGACAACGATTGTGCCTCTTTGTCGCTCGTTCCGAGCTCTCGCTTGCGCTTCAAGCCTTAAATGGAACGCCTCAGCCGCGCGGTAACGCCGCATTGCGTCATGTTTTTTCGTGCGTGCAGCCGGCTCCATCGAATTATAAGACGTTGACACGTCACGTCAAAAAAATTTAATTTGAATACATGGTCCAAGAAAACAAGGTCTTGCAAATAGACCACGTGACTGACACAAGCCTACGTCATTTTGCGCTGTTCATCCTTGTCTATTACAGCCGGCTGCACGCCCGAAAAAACATGACGCAATGCGGCGTTACCGCGCGGCTGAGGCGTTCCATTTTAAGGCTTGAATTGCAAGCGAGAGCGCGGAACGAGCGACAAAGAGGCACAATCGTTATCACGTTCAACTATCGTCAGTAAACCGACTTTACAGACAACCGCTTTTTTTTTATTCATTATAATATAATATATTATGCTCCCTTAGAACCATGGTCACTGGTCGGTCACTCCATACAGAAAACGCGTTTTGACATGCTACCTACTTCTTTTTGAATAACAACTGTATATCAACTACTTGTGAATGGCGCTAGGCGCTATGTATGCACACCCCCTCCGCCCCCTCCACAGTCCCTTGCGCCTGCGGGGTGCGGGGCGTGGGGCGCTATATCGGGCGGGGGGGAGTGGCCTGCAGGGTAGGGTTAGTACTATTATTTTCTTCTGTGCCATGGTCTAAAAAATCAAGGTCTTCTACTCGGACTGTCAAACTTGACAACAAATGCGTGTTATTCGACAAGGATGAACAGCATGATGACGTAGGCTTGTGTCAAGTCACGTGGTCGGAGTGTTAGACCTTGTTTTTTTAGGCCATGCTTAGAACACTTAATGACGTCGTATTTGCCACAGATCCTCGCTGGTACAGGTGACTAAATAATATTTTTACAGCCTCCGCGATCGAGTGGATGTGATCTCATGTTACGGAGATTCCGGGTTCAAATCCCGGTGAAGCTAGCCGAACAAACGAACGAACTTTGTGAGACTTTCCCCAGTTTGGTTAGGACATTGCAGGCTGAATCACCTGATGGCCCGAAAAGAAAGATGACTCCGTGCTTCGGAAGGCACGTAAAGCCGTTGGTCCCGGTTACTATCTACGGATGTAGTTGTTACAGGAGCCATGTCAGAAGCCATAGGCGGCTCAATGATTCCGACACCAGGGTTTGTGAGGTAGGTTCACCTCGAAACCCAAACAATAAGTGAATAGTTTTTTTTAAAGCCCGACTAGAGTAATAGAAAACCTCGCCATCTTATAGTATAAATAAAAAAAAAATGTGGGAGGCATAGAGCACGCCTAATCGAATATGAACCGTAAGCACGGATATGAACAGTCCGAATATCTTCAGCGCGTTCGTTTAGTATCAAATGGTTATCGGAGCTGATTATTTTTCCCGGTGAAAATAAGTAATTGAATAGGAGAACATTGTGAAATGTGCAGTGATAAGTTGTAAACATGACTCGAGAAACAAATCCAAAAAGAAAAATGTTATTGATTTCACCGCCCATACAACATCTGCTTACGCTTGACATAAAGGCAGCGGAGCGATGCGCGTGCTCTATGTATATTTATTCTCTAAGCTCGCCATATTGCGGAATTGAAATGGAACTAATTTTATAAGGGAAATCGTTGCCGCAGTCGTAAAAATATACACGTGGCGCCCCCAGAGCAGGTTTTTTATTTCTTTGGTCAGGCATCTATTATTAATGTAGTTTTATTTCCTTTTTTTACATGACACTGACCTGTAGACCACACAGCATTAACTTCATTCTGGCGTAGGGTTTCGCCTCCTGCAGAACACTCTTCAGGTAGCTGACCACGTCCATACTCCTGGAGAGGCATAAGCCAACGTTAAAATCATTCATCCATTAAAAAATGGTGAGCCATCACTAGACGCCTGGCTGATGTGAGACATCGAAAGTAAAGTTAGTTTGTGATTGCTTCAATTGGTTTTACATCTATCTGCTAGATGGCGTAGTACAAGATGTAGGTATCATACGAATATACACTTTATTAGTTGTACTTTCCTTTACCGACGCCCGCTCAAAATTCACTTTTCAATTCAATTCACTTTTCGACGTCGAGGCGAGTTCACGATTTGGCTGTCTTCTGTGGAGAAGAACTCGCCGGAAGAAACTCCAAAAGCATTGCATCTTTTAAAATTATTTTCTCGCCACGATCGCCACGCCAATAATCAGTTTTACCCCCCCCCCCCAATAGATGTTTCACACCAAAAATAACTTACAACCCAATGCTAGTCTAGTCTCAAACCAATGAGCAAGTAGGTATACAATCCCTACTTCTATGTGATAAAACTGTAGGGATCGAAAATCCGTACATAGAAAAAAAATGCTAAAAACCGAGTCAGGGGGATATACGAAGTGATATAGAACATATCCAGATTTTCACTAATCTTTTTGTTTCTCAGTTTGTACGGGCTCATCTCCGAAACAGTTGACCGATTTGAATGAAAATTTGCATATTGATACCTTATATCCCCGGACTCCCCGGTCAACATCTTAGACAGTTTTTACCGCGGGAAAATGGTCTCAATTCTGCCGTGGCCGCTAAAATATCTAAATTTAAGTTGTTGGTCTCTTTCATTCATATGGGAATCGAAAAGGATGGGGAGATGAATGAATTTAATTTAAATGAATGATATTTAAAATAAGCAGCGCAGCTGTCAAATTCAGCTTAATTTAGTCAGGATGTTTTTAAATTCCAGCTAAATTACGCGTAAAATCGAAGTTTGACGTGTCTAAATGTAGGTTGGCAATCACCTGTCCCTTTTCGTTCTTAAGAACGTGAAAGAGACAAAACAACTTAAATTTAGATTTTTTAGCGGCCACGCAGAATTGAGCCCAATATTTCATTCCAACGCGAGCTTAGCCGCTAGTAATGAATACAATAATTTAATCATTAACCCCCGACGAAAAGAGGGGTATTATAAGTTTGACGTGTATGTCTGTCTGTCTGTCTGTGGCACCGTAGCTCCTAAACGGATGCGCCGATTTTGATCTAGTCTTTTTATTTGCAAGGTGTCACAATCGAGAGTGTTCTTGCTATGATCCAAGAAAATATCTTCAGCCATTTGAAGATTATCAGCTCTTTTCTAGTTGTTGAAAGGATCAAGTAACGGTTATGTGTCGCGGGTTTATTTTTATTTGGTGTTATCACTACATAGTATAAAACAAAGTCGCTTTCTCTGTCCCTATGTCCCTATGTATGCTTAAATCTTTAAAACTACGCAACGGATTTTGATGCGGTTTTTTTTTGAATTGATTGAAGAGGAAGGTTTATATGTATAATACATGCATAATATACTTAGGGATAACCCACAATAACCATTTTCCCGTGCGGAGCCGGGGCGGGTCGCTAGTTTGTAAATATTGTGTACCTGTATTTGGGCTGCGGCGTGGCGAGCATGGAGCGTAGCGGCTCGTGAAGCGAACACCCCGCGGCGCTGAGACTCCACAGCCGGGACAGGAGCCCCATCGTGGGGGGCAGGTCCGTTATATCTGATAGCACAACACCAGGCGTCATCTTATAACGTCTAGTCAACAATTCACACCACACATCACAGTATTATACAGGGCGTCCCACAGCTATGCCACATGGACGGAAAGTACCTTAAATTTTGTAGATAGAACGATTCGATCGGTATAATAAAACTACAGGGTGTTTTTTTTTTTTCTCAGGTAGCGGTTTCCATTCCCGGTTCAACCATGCAATTATTAAAAAATGTATGAATGCAGTTTTAATAGCTTTTAGAAATAAAATAAAGTCTTCTTTCAGTAAAATGTTCTATCTACAATATTTAAGGTACTTTCACTTCATGTGGCATAGCCGTGGGACGCCCTGTATAGGCACTGGTCGGTCACTCCATATAGAAAACGCATTTTGACAAGCTACTTCTTTTTGAATATCAAGTACTTTTGAATGGCGCTAGGCGCTATGTATGCACCCCCCCTCCACCCCCTCCACAGTCCCTTGCGCCTGCGGGGTGCGGGGCGTGGGGCGCTATATCGGGCGGGGGGGGAGTGGCCTGCAGGGTAGGGTTAGTACTATTATTTTCTTCTGTGATATAGTGTTAAACACAGTGACATCTGTCTTAACTCATCCGAACTCCTCCTTACATAAATGTTAGATTCATATCGGAGAATTCGCTGTGGTACCCTGCATATCTAGTTAATTCTGGTGATTTGCAATAGATGGCGCCGTACTTAATTCTTATAAGGATTTTTCAACTGTAAATTCGAGAGCATTCTCATTGGGGGAGGCCTTTGCCTTTGTCTTTGTAGTGGACGTCTACAGTAGGCCTACTATGTAAGTAGCGACAGGCTCGAGAAGCTGTCAAACGCGACATAGTGACATTAGAGCCATAGTAGTTCTGTCAATATGTCGCGTTTGACAGTTTCTCGAGCCTGTCACTACTTACATAGTAGGCCTACAGGCTGAAAAGACGAAGATTTAAAAAAATCACTACAGGGTTGTAACGAGGTGCATTGCATGCTACCTCGTTGCCTCATTTCTACTTCATTTCTCATCTCATTTACCATTTCTTTCTCTAAATTTAAATATTAAATTTTGGAATTCATTCAAAAATCATCCATTTTTATTTTCACTTCTCCTTTCTCTCTCAACCTGTAAACTAGGCCTTTCATCATGTTTTAACTTTAAAATTCTAAAAAAATAAATGTATTTCTACTGTAATACGTGAATAAACCCTTCTATTCAGTGCTAGTGGAAATTTGAGTTTCATTTACCACTTCTTAGTTTTCGTGGAGATTACCACTACCTTAAGAGTTCACGCCGCAGGCTCGCCCGGGAGCAAGGCGAGCCGCGGATGCGACAGGGTGATGATAAGTGTTGTTACACCCGCGGCTCGTCTAGATCCTGAACGAGCCTGCGGGGCAACTACGTTTAAGATGAAGATGTAAGAAGATGCACAAATAATAAGAATAATATAACCACAATAGCACACACTTTAATCACGTAGGTATGTACATACTAATATTATATTTTGAAAATAATCACATTTTGGGAAATGGCCACGTAGTTCGCGGCCAGGGGTAAAAGTAGGAATGAATAATAAAAAATGGATGATTGACGGATGATTTTGAATGAATTCCAAAATTAAATATATTTGAATTTAGACGAAAATGGTAAATGAGATGAGAAATGAAGTAGAAAACGTGGCAACGAGGTAGCACGCAATGCACCTCGTTACAGTGTGTTACCTTTGTTCCCGCTGATGTTAAGGACTGCCAGGTTGGTGAGTTCGTGTATGTTATTGGGCAGCGCTCGCAGCAGGTTCATTGACACATCCAACATCGACAGCAGAGGGAACACGAGCCGCGAGCGGCCTACCGCGCCCGCTTCCTGTACACACACAAACATATTGTTGTAAATATTGGCGTGAATGTGAATGTAAAACAAATATTGGCGTGAATTCACCAACTAATCGTATGTGTCGTACTTAGACTTATAATGAGCTCAGTTGGCTTGAAGACGGTACTATTGATGTTTTTTGTGATTCTCTGCATGTGTTTAAAAATAAGTTGCAAAACTTGTTTGATAACTTTTGATTTTAATTTACTAGTATTTAATTATAATAGCCATTATTGCTTGTAATTTTTGGTTTATGGGTATTTTTATGTTAATTTTATTGCAGTGTTGCACTTTCATTGAGTGTCGTGTACTCCTGTAATTGGCGCACATATTAGGATTTAAAACTTTTGTTAACTTGTAACTATACTAAAATGTAATATGTGTGCTGTTGGCATTCCTATTTAAATAAATAAATAAATAAATAAACATATTTAAAGAGCGATTGGAAAAATAATAATCATAATAGTTGAAAAAAAATTAAAGACACGCTTTAAGCACACACTTAAAATTTCAAAATTTTCGTATTCCTGACAGCAAACCCTTTCATTTGATACCTATATCATGGGGGTGGATTTTAAACAGCCAGTCCGCCATCTTGGACATCCACCATATTGGATTTAAGTCACGTGATTTTTTTTTTCGTATTCCTGACATCAAACCCTTTCATTTGATTACCATATCATGGGGGTGCATTTCAAACAGCCAGTCCGCCATCTTGGGGAGGCCGCCATGTTGGATTTGTAATGACGTTTCTTAGCTAGTCATGTATTGTCATCAGAACTCAGAGCGTGTGCAAAATTTCATCCTAATCGAAGACCGGGAAGTGTTACTTACAAATACAAATACAAATTCTTTATTTGCCAGAAAACAGTAAAATACAGGTGTTATAAAAATATACAGAACAATGTTTTCAGCTTACAATATAAGCATGCAAATATTAAAAGGTTTAAAAGATTAGGTTACAACAATATGCAAATTGATTAACAGAGAATGGAACTACGCAATATCATTAAATTAAAAAGTCATGTCCAAAAATTCATTAATACTATAAAAGCAATGTTGTAGTAACCATTTTGTCAAATTAAATTTTAGAGAGGCCTTGGTCATAGTTTTTAAGTTGTCAGGTAGCTTATTGAATATTACAATGCACAAATTAAAAATATATTTTTTGTAAATGTGTTTATGGTCAGGAGGTTGATGTAGTAAGTTTCTATAAGTTTTTCTCAATTCATAGTTATTACAAGTACATACATAGTTACTTACAAGTGAAGCTAATATAAAGCGTGTAATTACAAAATTTTTGTATTCCTGACAGCAAACCCATTTGATACCCATCGAAATATGCTGTTCAAGCTGGCTAGGTGTGGTAGACCCGACCGACCTTACATATCTCACTGACTGTTCCTAGTTTGTCTCAAACGGAAGGTAGCATTCTTACTGTGGAAAAATTCCCGGAAAAGTCACATCCTTACCCAGTCGTCTCCATCTTGCGTCTCCGCGGGAGGGGGGGGCGCGTCCCCGTCGTCATCGGTCGTCAGCTGGATGCGCGTGAGCAGGTTATTGGATAGGATCTATAAACAACCAATCAAGTACTTGTTTATCGTGTGTGTTTCGAGGTTAACCTACCTCACAAACCCTGCCCCTCTAACATGCCCGGTCCACGCGTGACAGACATAATTTTGTCGTACGTATTCTCTTTTAATATGGCGGGTTTTTTGACAGTTAAATGTGCGACAAACTTTTGTCATAGCACTGCATGTTACGGGGGCATGTGTCGGAATTATAGACCCGCCTTAGGCTTCCAACATGGCTCCTATAACGACTACATCCGTAGATAGTAGCCGGGACCAACGGCTTTAAGTGCCTTCCGAAGCACGGAATCATCTTCCTTTTCGGACAATCAGGTGATTCAGCCTGCAATGTCCTAACCAAACTGAGGAAAGTCTCACAAAGTGATATTTGTTCTACGGATCCCCACCGGGATTCGAACCCGGAACCTCCGTAACGTCAGACGAGCTTTTGACCACTCAACCAGGGAGGTTGTTAATCAATCAATTACACATACAACATAAAGACACGCTCCTTTTCCTAACAGGGTGAGCAATGTTTCAGTAGTTATTATTATCTAACTAAACTAAATCATGTTTCTTTTTGGACAATCAGGTGATTCAGCCTGCAACGTCCTAACCAAACCGAGGAAAGCCTCACAGAGTGATATTTGTTCGACGATTCGAACCACAGAGCATTTAAAAGAGGTTAGGGCGGCGCTGTGGGCGGGGCCGGCGCGCCAAGACTATGAGCAAACGCTCATACTCCACGCAAAGACGCGATCGCGCTGTCTAACTCACACATAGCTATAACAATGTACATCGGTATGCGTGCATGCGTATGATTCGTTTCCATTTGAAATCGCGTTATTGAGCGGCGCTATGATTGGCTAGATTTGAAATTGCAAATATGTGCGTAACTTCATCTTTATTGAAGTACAGATGTAGTGGAGGTGAAAGGTGGGGTGGAATCGGCGACACCGGATTTCATACGGACGGCGCATTATCGCCATTCTAACCTCTTTTAAATGTTCTGTGATTCGAACCCGGCAATGTACGTCCGTTAGTGCGCATTGTTACACCTATTAAATGTATAGTGGAAGGAACTAGATCTGGCAGCTCAGGGAATCCTATTGCTTGATCTAGAAACCATTGTTTTTAATGTTTAGAACGCAATAAATCATTTTTGAATGAATTAATGAAAATAATTTATTTGCAACACACACAATACTTACAATAGACAAAAGATGACATGCGTAATTAAAAATGTATGTGGCCAAATGATTTTTCATTTTCATTTTCAATGTAATGGCAGGCGAACTATAGACCATTCGAACATTATGAGCCTGTTACATATATGAGCCTGTTACATTGATTTATAAAACAGGTTCTAGATTTAGCGCGTCGTATAATTGAATTGACGACTTGGGACCGTCTGCTGACACACTAATGTAAACTCCTAATTACAACCTTATTCTCTCCGATTACAGTCGCATTTTCATTGCGGTAACGTAGTGCACTGGAATCAAAATGTAATATGTGGTTTTTACTAACTTCAACCTTAGTCTCTTTTACTATGGTTGTATTTTCACTGTGGTAGGTTCTTTTTCACCTCTTTGCCGTCCCATTTTTGAATCGTTCATGTTTTATCTGTGGTCTGTTTAATTAATAAATAAATAATGGCCTGTTATTTATTTATTTATTTATTTATTCGGGAAACAAACAGCTTATACTATTACATAGGTTCATTATGCATTTTTTAAAACTCACAAGCCAAAACAGTTTCCACCAATGAATTATAAAGATAACAATCACTCAACACTTTTTGTACACTACCGATCAACTAAAACTCAAGACGTAATATTATAATACAAACACTTATAGGTATATAAGACATCAGAAATGTAAGAAAAGGATGCTACTAGATATTTGAATCCACGGAATATATAACACTAGAGGAAGGGACATGTGGGCGGGCCGGGTGTGCTTAAAGTATGCGGAGCTCCGCAAGCATTCGGCGCCATTCTGCGCAACGCGCGTAGTGATCGGTCGTGTTGTCGAGCAAAACGAAAGTCGCTCAACAGTGTAATATTGCCTTATTTTGCCATTCTTGAGTGCAATAATAACAATCGGACAATTAACCTAAAACGAGGAGGAATATTCTACCATCGTTATGCTAATATTTCAATATATTTTAATAAATTTGTATTTTGACGAATTACTCTGAGCGTTAGTTACTAAAACCACACTAAAACCAACCTTATACCAACGCTATAAAGTAAATTCGAGAAAACTATTCTCTAATTACCGCTAATAAAGTTTATATTCGCATACATACTACGCGCCATCTAGCAGACAAGTGTAAAACCACTTGAAGCAATCACGAACTAACTTTGAAAACAAATAGAATCAAGTTTTATTGTGTAGGATTTTAGATGCAATTTACATTATCATATGACGCACTTGTTATGTTTTAGTTTTGAAGAATAGCATCAATTGGGATTCGTCAAGCGTTAGTCTGTGTATGATGTAAGATTTACGTTCAATGTGTAAGTTTGGCGACACTGGTTTCCCTACAAAATTACTAGTATGTCCCTTCCTCTAGTGTTATATATTCCGTGTTTGAATCATTTCTTTTCAAGCAACTTTTTAAGTCATCATAATCCTTATTAAAGTTTGAGCATGCTCGAACGAGAAATCTGTTTTTTGCAAAATTGCGTTTACAAGTAGGAATTTGGAAGTCAATACAGACCAGTGTCCTGAGCGCTTCAAGTCGCAGATGTCTCCTGGCGGGGCAGGCGGCCGCTAACAGCTGCGCGCGCCGACCCCCGCCCGCGCTCCGCCCCCGCGCCGCGCCCCCCTTGCAGTAACACGCTAGGGGATCCTCCAGCGACCCCACAGCGTCCAACTACACAAACAAACATTGTTTTAGTTTCTACTAGCGACCCGCCCCGGCTCCGCACGGGAAAATGTTTATTGTGGGTTATCCCATGGTCCAAGAAAACAAGGTCTTGCAAATAGACCACGTGACTGACACAAGACTACGTCATTTCTACGTCATTTAGCCTATTCATCCTTGTCGAATGCGTGTTATAGACAAGGATGAACAGCGCAAAATGACGTAGGATCGTGTCAGTCACGTGGTCTATTTGCAAGACCTTGTTTTCTTGGGCCATGGTGATAACTAACCTGGGGCAGGCTGGGCCAACACGTGATCTCGTTGTGGCTGAGATCCAACTGGCGGAGGCTCGTGGGGTATGACGTCACATACGACATGGACCTGCAAGATAAAATAATAAGCTTTTAAATGCAAATTGCAACATACCATCATGTCCCTTTCACGTTCTTAATAAGAACGAAAAGGGACAGGTGATTGTCAACTTAACTTTAGAGACGTCAAACATCTCTAAAGTTAACATCTCTTGTACATTGAAATTTAATAATCAACGATCGTGTGTTGGTGTGTGTGTGTGTGTGTGTGTGTGTGTGTGTGTGTGTGTGTGTGTGTGTGTGTGCATGTGTATGTGTGTGTAAATGCAGCAGATCACAACACAGGAAAAAAAACAAATAAGACATAAATAAAAATAACTACTTAACAAAATACACGTCGCCGTCACGTGGTTGTGTGTGTGTGTGTGTGTGTGTGTGTGATACCTGAGCGAGTTGTAGGCGAGGTTGAGCCGGGCGAGGCGCGGGGCGAGGCAGGCGAGCGCGGGGGGCACGGCCGTCAGCTGGTTGTGTGTGTGTGTGTGTGTGTGTGTGTGTGATACCTGAGCGAGTTGTAGGCGAGGTTGAGCCGGGCGAGGCGCGGGGCGAGGCAGGCGAGCGCGGGGGGCACGGCCGTCAGCTGGTTGTGTGTGTGTGTGTGTGATACCTGAGCGAGTTGTAGGCGAGGTTGAGCCGGGCGAGGCGCGGGGCGAGGCAGGCGAGCGCGGGGGGCACGGCCGTCAGCTGGTTGTGTGTGTGTGTGTGTGTGTGTGTGATACCTGAGCGAGTTGTAGGCGAGGTTGAGCCGGGCGAGGCGCGGGGCGAGGCAGGCGAGCGCGGGGGGCACGGCCGTCAGCTGGTTGTGTGTGTGTGTGTGTGTGTGTGTGATACCTGAGCGAGTTGTAGGCGAGGTTGAGCCGGGCGAGGCGCGGGGCGAGGCAGGCGAGCGCGGGGGGCACGGCCGTCAGCTGGTTGTGTGTGTGTGTGTGTGTGTGTGATACCTGAGCGAGTTGTAGGCGAGGTTGAGCCGGGCGAGGCGCGGGGCGAGGCAGGCGAGCGCGGGGGGCACGGCCGTCAGCTGGTTGTGTGTGTGTGTGTATGTGTGATACCTGAGCGAGTTGTAGGCGAGGTTGAGCCGGGCGAGGCGCGGGGCGAGGCAGGCGAGCGCGGGGGGCACGGCCGTCAGCTGGTTGTGTGTGTGTGTGTGTGATACCTGAGCGAGTTGTAGGCGAGGTTGAGCCGGGCGAGGCGCGGGGCGAGGCAGGCGAGCGCGGGGGGCACGGCCGTCAGCTGGTTGTGTGTGTGTGTGTGTGTGTGTGTGATACCTGAGCGAGTTGTAGGCGAGGTTGAGCCGGGCGAGGCGCGGGGCGAGGCAGGCGAGCGCGGGGGGCACGGCCGTCAGCTGGTTGTGTGTGTGTGTGTGTGATACCTGAGCGAGTTGTAGGCGAGGTTGAGCCGGGCGAGGCGCGGGGCGAGGCAGGCGAGCGCGGGGGGCACGGCCGTCAGCTGGTTGTGTGACAGGTTGAGTGACGTCAGCGCGCTCCCCGTTAGGGGGGGAGGGGCTGCGCAGCCCTCGGCCACGCCGCGCCACGGGTGCGCGCGCACCGCCGCGGACCAACTACAAAAAAAAAAACTTTATACAGTCTATTTTTTGGGAAAACTGTTTAAGGGGCTCTACCACGCTAAGTGGCGCCGCCACCCTTTAAAAAATAATAACTCGGAAAATAATATTTTTTTTTAAAAATCCGGTCCACAGAACTGGAGTCGGGATGCTGTAGGATATATAAAAACAATCACATATGTTTACTATAGTTCAATGTAGTTATAGATAGAAAAAATGCGAAAAGTGGCCGTTTTTCGCAAATTTCCTATCTCTAACTACAGCGAAAAACAAAAAATAAAGTTAATAGCTTAAGTTTGTAAACCTAAATCATTTTATTAAAACTTCAGAAACTCTAATACTTGGAGCATGGTCTAGATTCTAGAAAAATAAGGTCTAACACTCCGACCACGTGACTTGACACAAGCCTACGTCATCTGCTGTTCATCCTTGTCTATTAACACGCATTCGACAAGGATGAACAGCATGATGACGTAGACTTGTGTACTACTCTGGGGTAGATTTTTCCGCTCCCCCGCAAGTCCGGTGAAACTTGATCCGTCGTACTTTTTCGACTCAAGCATTGATTAAAAAATAACCCAATATATTATTTACTAGCGACCCGCCCCGACTCCGCACGGCAAAATGGTTATTGTGGGTTATCCTTAAGTATATTATGCATGTATTATACATATAAACCTTCCTCTTGAATCACTCTATCTATTAAAAAAAACCGCATCAAAATCCGATGCGTAGTTTTAAAGATTTAAGCATACATAGGGACAGAGAAAGCGACTTTGTTTTATACTATGTAGTGATTACTCACACAGCGTTGCCGGCGCGGTCACCCATCATCGGTATGGTGTCGTCGGTTTCACACTCGCTGGTTTCTATAGACGGACTGCGGGACACTGATTTCTGATAAACAAAACACATCACATTACTTCTACAGACAATCCGCAGCGTCCATTCATTTTGGACCAAAAAGTAAAAGTGCCGGCCAGCAAAAAAAAGTATAACTATCGGGTAGAACACACGATTCCTTTATTATTTTACTATGACACCAATCCTGTGCACCCCATGGTTGTAATGTTAGAAGCTATTAATTAAATTATAAAAATGTTATTATAATTTTGATGCATGTCACAGTGCATGTATTCCTATTGTATTGAATATATTATATTTATTTATTTTATGCAGTTTAACTTTTTTATTATTATTATAATAGGGGTCCACTTGGATTAAGTATGTATTTGTTTAATATAATTAAAAAATATATTATGAAAGTATTATTATGATGCATAATATGATCATTCATCAACATTTTTTTGTTTATTATTTAGAAAAAAAGTTACGAAAAAATAAAATATAATGAAAATGTAAAAAAAAACGTAAAGAAATATAGAAACTACGACGTGTTCTATCCGAAAATTACATTTTTTTTTTCCTTGGCCGGCATTTTCACTTTTTTGGTCCAACATTGTATGAAACGTGAATGATGTCCTTTGGTATGAAGATAGAATAGACCTTGGAATGGGCATAGGCTACCTTTGACCGCAGGAATATTCCACATTCTCACGGGAAAATCTATCTAGTACTAGTACTAGGAAAGCTAGTATAATAACCTCCATGACGAGTAGTCAAAAGCTCGTCTGAAGTTACGGAGGTTCCGGGTTCGAATCCCCGAGTAAACTGAGGAAAGTCTCGCAAAGTGATATTAGATCTGTTGACGACATTGCAGGCTGAATCACCTTATTGTCCGTAAACAAAGATGATTCCTTGCTTCGGAAGGCACGTAAAGCCGTTGGTCCCGGCTACTGTCTACGGATGTAGTCGTTATAGGAGCCATGTCGGAAGCCTAAGGCGGTTCTATAATTCCGACACCGATATCGATAAGCAAGCAAGCAAGCAAGCAAGCAAGCTAGTAATAATAGGCTAGTTTCCTTAAAAAAATTAATTAGTCCATCTTATAGATTATTCAAAAATAAGGGACACGTAATTTTTTATTTGTAAATTAGACTAAAAATGACAAAGATATAGCCCATTAAAGTAACGTGTGACGTCACGCCATGTTGCATCTTGTTAGCACGGAGGCGCAAGGAGTGACGTCACACGTAACTTTAATGGGCTATATCTTTGATATTTTTTGTTTAATCTAAAAAATAAAAAATACGTATCTAATATTTTTTTATAATCTAAAATACGGACTAAATAGAATGTAATTATTTTGACCCTGCAAACTACTTTTTTTTTTTATTGACCTATGCTTGTGTCGAAAAGGTACCTTTCCGGGCCGGGTCGACTAATCAAGCTTCACCGGACTTGTCTGGAAACTACCCTATTATAAATCCGATAACTCACATTAAGCGACCCCTGCCGGCTGGCGCCTTCGGGGGCGGTGTCTACAGGGCTGGTCACCGAAGGGCGGCGCGCGTCATTTTCATTCTAAGAAAGAAAGAAAGAAACATTTATTATTAATTACGCTACAACAATTAATAAAATACAAAAATTTTGCACAATAATAAAAGAAATAAAAAAAAATTGTAAAAATTAACAACAAAAAAAGTGCCGAACAATGCGTCATGACGTCACAATAAAAGGACCACATTTAGCTTATGCCGCGATCCTGAACCGCGACGCTGGTATTCTATGGGCACTTTACCTTTACTTTAGTTGGTATTCTATGGGCCCTTAACACCCATTCTGCAAAACACACAAATAAAGTCATTGATTTGCTTTGCACAGGCTTTGCACAGAAAAGGATGGTCAATAACGAAATAAACGCAACACCTACACAGCCTTAAAAGTCAGCATGCAAAAAGGTTTGCATAAATGTCTTAAAAAATGATAATATTATTAACTAAATAATTGAATTACAATACAATATGCTTTATTGCACACAGAACATTACAGTGCAAATTTTACAAAAAAAGGTATAGAAAGTGTACATGTAGGCGGCCTTATTGCTAAGTAGCAATTTCTTCCAGGCAACCTTAGGGTGAGGAGATGCATAATGTAGTGAGACGGTTCTGTGCAAACAACATAAACAAGCAATATTTAAGGTGTCAATTAACTAATTATTCGATTAAATTACATAGCTCAGGATACAGAATAATAATAATATTAATAATACTCGTATGTCAATTTATGATATAAAAAAACGAACAAACAATTATTCTGCTTACAAAAAAAAACGGACCCGACTTATTTAAGTGATGTAAATTAATATCATAAATTAAAATAAGATATGTCAATATTAATTCAATGCAATTTCATATAAATGTCAAATCTAAATTCATTTCTTAAAGGACCATGCAAAAAATAGTAGGGGCGGTGTCCCCACCCACCAACAAACGTGGCATTGGTCTTATTATTATTGTTAAGTCTCATGAAGAGACACTTAACTTTTTTTTTTTTTATCGATGGGGTTAAAGAAAAAAAAAACAATGAAATATTTTGTACGATCATAATCGTAGCATTTATTTTGAATCAATCAGCATTTTCCACGGCCAACTATTTTTGCTGTTTACAGCTTTTTATTAGTTCACGTTCGTTCCCCATTGTGTACGCACTGTTTTTATATTAATATTTTTAATAAATATTTTATCAAGAAATCAAGAGTTTCGTCTAGTTACAACAACAAGTGCCAGTGAACGATGATCCGAAAACTGTTTTAGAATGCCCAATACTCCCCTACTAGTGACATTTGTGTTTTTTTAGTGCGGTTGCGAATCGGCTCACTGGCCTCCCACAAGCGGGTCTCACCAGTGCAGTTGAGAAGGCGCATAAGACCAAACGAGGGCACAAAGTCACTAAGCAAGAACAAGCGAAAAGAATAATACAGCAACCTTATCAAGAAGGATTGGATTTCATCAAGTCTAGATCAACAAGAGTGTGCAGTGTCCTTATCAAGTAGGATCACTGTTATTATCAAGAATATTTTTTTGATCTTGTCACTGACGAGTGACAAGCTTTAGCAAGTTTATCAAAATAGGTACCTATACTCATCAAGACAAGTTATAGCAAGAACTGGGCGAACGTGTGAACTCAAATTTAAGCAAAACAGCAAGTAAGCAAGACAGCAAGTTATCAGATTAAAAATGGAAGCTTTACTAGACGAACAGAAAAAAATTATGGGAGCTTTACAAGAATTGTGGAGGAATTACAAGAAAGACGGAAAAGATCGGAAAACAGCGGTGTATCTTCAAAACAAGTTGAAAATCATCGAAGAGTACTGGCAAGTATTTAATGCAAACCACAAAAAACTATTACCTTACGAAAGCCTGTCGGATGATGAATATTTTATTAACGATCACCATTCAGAAACGAAAAAATTCTGTGAAGAGATAACTGAAACAATTCTGATGTTAGCAAGGTCATTGGAAGTAAAAACACCTGAAGTACAGTCAGACCCGAAACTTAATCCTGAAATACCACGTACTGTACAAAAACCGTTGACGTCGGATAAAGATATTGGTGGATCGAATCCTGAAATTCCATTTATTGTGCAAAAACCTTCGACGTCAGATACAGACAAAAAACTGGGAGAAATGCTGAGAAAGCAAACAAGTAATTTTAAAGCATTTTCTCGTACTCTTTCTAACATTGACATTTCGGCTGTAAAAGAAAAATGGGAGTTTGAGGATGTTTTGAAAAATATTGAGACACGCTGGTCTGCCATCGATAAACTGCATTGGGAAATAGACAGTCATTTCGATGGTCAGCCCAATGAGCGGTACGAATCATATTTCAACGAACATGAAGCAAAATATTTATCTATCAAGAAAGAGTTGAATAGCAAGCTGTGGTCAGTATTTCACAGGGAAAAGTCAACACCAAAATTAGATATTCCAGAATTCAATGGAAATTATCAACAATGGGTGTCCTTTAAAGATCTATTTACGGAAGCAATACACGAGAATCACTGTTTATCAAACGCACAAAAAATGCAATTCCTTAAAAGCAAGATAAAAGGAGAACCTGAGCGTTTGATTCAACACCTTCAAATTAGCAGCGAAAATTACTTAACATGTTGGGAAATTTTGTGCCACCGCTACAGTAACAAAAAACTCATTTTCACCACTCATATGAATACTTTGATGGGGCTACCTGTACTGCAACAAGCAACCACTAACCACATCAAACGTATTCACGATGTAACTCAAGAATGTTTAAATGGCATAAAAAATTTGGGAGTCGACATTTCAACCTGGGACCCTATATTGATTCATATTTTGGCACAAAAATTGGATTCTGAGACACATCATGACTACTTAGAATCCCTGAAACAACCAAGAGAAATTCCGTCATTAAATGAATTTCTAGAGTTTTTGGAGAGCAAGTTCACGGCTCTAGAAGCATCAAGGCGCAAGCAAGAGAATACGGTGCAAAAATTTAATCAGCCGAGCACTTCTGGCAATTATTACCGACCTGCACTACAAAGAGCATATATTGCACCAAGGCAATATTATACGAGCAACAAGGCTACAAGTAACACCCAGGCACCAAAATACAGGAAAACTTGTCCTATATGTCAAGAAGATCACGGAATATACTTCTGTAAGAAATTCTTGGAAATGACGCCAGCATTGAAACGCAATACAATTGAGAAATTAAATTATTGCTATAATTGTTTATTTCATCATAATGGAAATAATTGCACTTCAAATAAACGCTGCCGGCAATGCAACGGGTGTCATAATACACTTCTACATGACGCTTTTGCGAAGCAGGCAAGTACTTCGCGACAAGCATTTACGCCAAATAAGCCAAGTCAGCAACCAAGTGCTTCACACGTGGCACGGCAATGTGATGTACCCGAAATATTGCTGGCAACAGCCAAATTAAGAGTGCAAGGAGCAGATGGAGTGCTTAGAACCATGCGAGCACTTGTCGATCAGGGCTCACAAGTGTCCTTGATTACAGAAAACGCAGCACAACAACTAAAACTGCAACGACAAAGTTGTAATGGTGTCATAACAGGAATCGGCACAAATGATAATACATTGAAGGGAATGATTAACATTAACTGCACATCGTTAAGTGGAAGCTATCTGTTTTCAACTGATGTTTATATCATGAACAGTCTGACTAGAAACTTACTAATATGTTCATTTCCCAAGCCAGCATGGAGCATTTTGGAAAATATAGAACTAGCAGACCCAGAATTTTATATCAGTCGGCATATTGACATTTTGTTAGGCGCCGATGTCTATGCCAGTATTATCATGGAGGGTCTTCATAAACAAGAATCATTGCCAGCATTGCAGCAAACAAGGCTCGGTTGGATTTTGTGCGGCAAGGTACAAAGTCTACAATGCAATGTCGTGCTAAATAATATAGAGGATATTAAAAAATATTGGGAGATCGAGGACATCAGTGAGAACGTCGCCTTAACAAAAGAGGAACAAGAATGCATCGATTTTTATAACTCGACAACAGCACGGTTAGACGATGGAAAATATGAAGTGAGGCTTCCCCTTAAATCAAACTGCAATACAAAATTGGGATATTCAAAATATAAGGCAATTGCACAATTTCAACAAATAGAACGGAAATTCACTAGAAATTATATTATTGCCACACAATACAAAGCTTTCATCGACGAGTACCTAACGCTCGGACATATGATACCTGCAACTAATTCCGACTACGGCGCTACGGATTATTACATGCCGCACCATTGCGTGATTCGCGAAGACTCCACTACAACTGCATTACGAGTAGTCTTTAATGCATCGCAAAACACATCAAATGGAACAAGCCTAAATGATGTTATGCACAAAGGTCCTAATCTACAAAACGACCTTCTAATACTAATTTTAAAGTGGAGACAACACAAGATTGCTTTTATTGCCGACGTGGAGAAAATGTTTCGGCAAATTTGGGTTAACAATATGGATCAATGTTACCAAAAAATTGTGTGGAGAGATACACCACACCAATTGCTACAAGAATACCAACTTACGACGGTCACATACGGCACCAAGGCCGCTCCGTTTTTGGCAATGATGACTCTTCGGAGATTAGCTCATGATGAAAGGGAGAATTACCCCGAAGCAGCCACGGTAGTTGAGGAGTCATTTTACATGGATGACGTCATGCACGGATCTCATTCAATCGAAAGCGCTCGTAAGTTGCAGCAAGACCTGAAAAATCTTATGAAGTCAGGGGGCTTTAACCTTAGAAAATTGATGTCGAATTGTACTGATTTGTTACAGCAAGATAGCAAGATTGAAAGCAAAACAAACGAACAGTATGATTTTAAGCAACCAGAATCTACAAAAACATTAGGACTACACTGGGACCCTAAACAAGATACTTTTTTTTTCAAATGCAAGATTAACCCAACAGACAGGACAGATACAAAGAGAAAATTGTTATCTGAAATATCAAAGTTATTCGACCCTCAAGGATGGCTGACACCAATTTCAACAAAATTAAAACTGCTGTTTCAAAAGTTGTGGAAAATCAACTTACAGTGGGATGACAAGATCCCTGATGACGTAAACAAGGAATGGTCAAAAATAAAACAGGAAATTGAAATCATAAATACATATACAATACCAAGGTGGATTGATACAAAGGTCGCCAGCGATATCGAGTTACACGGCTACTGCGACGCTTCGAAGAAAGCGTACGCGTGTGTCATTTATTGCAAAGTAAAGCATCAAGGCTACACAAAAATACATTTATTGGTTGGAAAATCAAAGATAGTACCACACAACAAGGAAATTACTTTGCCAAAATTGGAATTAAGCGGAGCTTATTTACTAGCAAGGTTGATGAAGAGGGTGGAGCAAAGTCTGACCAACCATAACATCAAGGTTTATGGCTGGACCGATTCAACAGCCGTGTTGGGGTGGCTGCAAGGAAACCCTGAAAATTGGAAAGTCTTTGTAGCGAACAGGGTCCGTTCTATTACTGAAACAATGCCTCCATCATGCTGGCGCTACGTGAAGTCTTGTGAAAATCCTGCCGATTGCGGAAGTAGAGGGCTAACACCATCACAGCTAGCAAACCATAACCTGTGGTGGAATGGACCAGAATCACTGAAAACAGAAAAAGAACAAGAAACACAAAAATATCAAACAACTGAAGAAATGAAGACGAAGCACGCTGTACACGTCGCCGCCGTTCCCGATGACCTGAAAACAGAAGAAAATATTATGGATATACTATTAACGCGATGCAGCAATCTCTCCAATTTTCTTCGCGTACTAGCATGGGTACGTCGATTCATGACAAAGAAACGAGAGAGAAGGCACGAATCATATATAACACTACAAGAAATAAAACAAGTTAAATCGATGATTGTGAAGCATGTCCAACAATCTTCGTATGAGCTGGAAATTAATAAACTTATAAAAAATGAGAAAATATCAACAAAAAGCAAGATCCTAAATTTAAATCCTTACCTTGATCCTGAAGGGATATTGAGAGTAGGAGGAAGATTGCAACACGCTCATATTGACCCTGAAATGAAAAATCCAATAATATTGCCACGTGATAGTCGCCTCACAGAGCTCATAATATATCACGCACACAAGCTTACGTATCACGGAGGAGCTCGGGTTACAACGGCATTTATTCGTCGTAATTATTGGATAGTTGGCGGAAATAACGCAGTCAAGAAGTTGTTGCGCCGGTGTGTGACGTGCAAACATCAAAATCCAGAAAAACAAAATCAAATAATGGGAGACTTGCCGCAAATGAGAGTAAATCAATCACGACCGTTCAAGCACACAGGGATTGATTTTACTGGGCATGTTTATGTCAAGACCAACAAGGGCCGAGGCGTAAAAACCACCAAGGGTTATGTAGCAGTCTTCGTCTGCATGGTGACGAAAGCTGTACATCTGGAACTGGTGTCGGACTTAACAACATCCGCACTCTTGGCAGCGGTACGAAGAATGGCAGCTCGCCGAGGAACACCAACCGACATCTATAGCGATAACGGCCGCAACTTTGTCGGAGCAAGCAATGTACTACAAACTGCTTATCAAGACATAGAACAAGCTATGAATGACGAATTTTTGGGTGAAATAGCAAGTATGGAGATAAATTGGCATTTCAACGCCCCCGCATGGCCTTCAGCAGGTGGCCTGTGGGAGGCTGCCGTGAAAAGTTTCAAGTTTCACTTCAAGAGGGTGATAGGTGAGCAGAAACTTACTTATGAAGAGTTCGCCACATTGTTGAGTCAGATCGAAGCCTGTATGAACACGAGGCCTCTTTGTGGTGCATTGACAGAAGATCCTGAAGACCTAAATTATCTATCGCCTTCACACTTCTTAACTGGTGGAAACACATTAACGCTGGTTGAGACTGAACACGATTTACGCACTCGATGGCAAATGACGCAGAAGATTCTACAGGATGTATGGAAAAAATGGCGTGCAGAATATCTAACACAGTTAAATGCAAGATGCAAATGGAGACAACCACAGAAAAATATTGCTCTGAACGATATTGTTCTTATTCACGATGATAACCTGCCACCCGGTAAATGGGCTATGGGTAGGGTGACAGCACTACACCCAGGACAAGATGGTTACGTACGTGTAGTAACCTTGAAAACTAAGAGCGGAATCATGAAACGCCCTATAGTAAAATTGTCATTATTGTTGGAGAATCAAGACCTTCAAAATGACTCTGCACAAGTATCAAATACAGTGGAATCATCAAGGATCCCACCAAAAAAGACAAGCAAGATACAACCCAACAAAATCAATTTCACCACACTTGTAGCTGCAATAATGCTATTTTTTACACTCATATCAAGTTCAGAGTGTAATGTCAACATCAATCAGTTCAAGGACAATCAGAGTATTTTCTTTGATAAAATCACAAACATGATGTTAATAAGAGATGAATGGAACCTTGTTGTTTACTATGATATGGAACCATACTGGCAATCATCAAGAACATTTAATTTATATCTAGAATCATTGCAAAAAACATGTGATAACGTAATAACTGGACAATCTCATTGTGACGTCATCACACTACAACTGCGACAAGCTTACTCGGAACTGCAGTACTACGATCAGATGTTGCTGAGCCAGCACTCAAGGACGCGGCCAGCCAGACTGCGTCGGCGCCGTGGCCTTATCAACGGCATTGGCTACATAGCTAATAGCCTGTTCGGAGTTTTGGATGAACGATTCGCCGAAAAATACAAGAAGGACATAGAGTTGGTACGAACTAATCAAAATCATATAGCTACATTATGGAAGAATCAAACTTCAGTTATTGAGGCGGAATACAACATTTTACAAAGGACAGAAGCAATTATGAAAAAACAACAAAAGTTGATAAACAAGCACATGAATGAACTAGAAAACGCAATAAACAAGTTAAGCAAAAACGTGGAGTTATCATACATAATAAATGATTTTAATACAGGAATAATGATAGCGAATAACATGTTACAAAGCTTGAAAGGCATACAAAATATGTTATTGGATACCATCACCGACATTCACCACGGTCGTTTCAACTTACATTTGATTACGCCGGAGCAACTTACAAATGAATTAAGTACCATAGCCAGCAAATTAGCTACAGATATATCGCTACCTATAGAAAATATACACACAGATCTGAGAAAAATTTACAAGATTCTGCAAGTAAAAGCAAGGATGCTGGAAGACGTACTGATTTTTGAAATTAAAATACCATTAATCAGTAGAGATAGTTATGAGATTATGCAAATGAGTGCAATACCAAAACAAGCTGGGATAGAAATGCTCAGCATAATTCCAGTGTCTGATTTCATAGCGATAAATATGAAGAAGGATGCCTACATGCTAATGTCAAGTTTAGATGTGAGAGACTGCTTAATAGCAGCAGATGTATATCTTTGTAACTTGCAAAAACCAATATTTCAGCTTCGAGACGACAAGAGTTTCTGCGAAGTAGAGAAAATGGTATGTAAGACCATAAGTAGCCCTTGCAAGAATATATGGCGCGAAACGAATACACATAACACGATTGTGTACTATTGTTGTAATACATGCCAAGTTCGAGCGATGTGCGAGGATCAAGTGACCGCTCATCAGCTGTTGCATTCAGGACTCATTACTATAGGTCAAGGCTGCCTTATAAAAACGGATAATTTTACTATACACTCACATAAGATACAGTATTCCGAGATTAACGTGAAACCTGAACTCTATACGGCAACCATTGCGCCAATCAATTACGTCATCAATTTGACTTTACCTAACTTAGAGAAAGGAAACGATTCAGATGAGATTCAACTTCAACAAGACCTCTTGCAAGTACAGAAAAACATCGAAAGAATGAAGAGTGAAGAAGTCATAACAAACAAGTTTTCTTATCATGATATTCACCACTATGCCATGATCTACGTAACTATTGTTATAGTGGTCGTAGCAGGATTGTTGTATATGGCACGAAGACTGAGATGCATGCACTGCACATGGCGCGTGCCGCCCGTGCCCGCCGCCGCGGAGACCGAGCGCCCCGCACAGCCTGCGCCCCGCGCACCCCGCGCGCCTGTCGCTGACGGACGTTCTACGATGATGAGGACGCGAAATCAAGAGAATATTGAATTATTTGAGATGTGAAATTCATAAGACGTAGTTTTAAGTTTTTTATATTTTACTTTTTTAGCATGACATGTAATTTTTTTTAAGTTTCTTTTGGGTGATTTTTCTCGGGCCCTGGAATATGTACGATCATAATCGTAGCATTTATTTTGAATCAATCAGCATTTTCCACGGCCAACTATTTTTGCTGTTTACAGCTTTTTGTTAGTTCACGTTCGTTCCCCATTGTGTACGCACTGTTTTTATATTAATATTTTTAATAAATATTTTATCAAGAAATCAAGAGTTTCGTCTAGTTACATCAACAACAATCAAGCAAATGTCTTGAGTTATCAAGTGCTCAGACAAATAAGTTT
>CAOKYR010000021.1:142500-143682 GCA_948473455.1 Teleiodes luculella | reverse complement strand
CCCCTACTTCGGATAGTATAGGTTCGAAGGGTATGGCAGAAGCGATGTGGGCGAGCGTAGCGAGCCCAGATCGTTCGCCATACCCTTCGTGTTAGGTTACACATGGATATTAAAGAAAAGAAAAGAAATATAAAACACGAAAGATCAAAGCAACCATACTTCCAATTAGACCACGTGACTGACACGAGCCTACGTCATTTCTACCTCATTTTGCCTAAATGACGTAGGCTTGTTAAATGTGTCAGTCACGTGGTCTAATTGTAAGACCTTGTTTTCTTGTAAGACCATGGGTTAGGTTAGTATTTTTACACATTACCAGGCGGGTGCGAGCGCAGCGAGCACGGGAGTTCAGGGCACCCCTACTTCGGATAGTATAGGTTCGAAGGGTATGGCAGAAGCGATGTGGGCGAGCGCAGCGAGCCCAGATCGTTCGCCATGCCCTTCGTGTTAGGTTACACATGGATGTTAAAGAATAAATATATATTATGCAACACAAGAGATGAGCATATTTTGTGTTTCTTTTAAGCTATTGCATAGCTTCTTATCGCGGGCCTTGAGCGTGGAGACAGAATCCAGAAGTCCCGTAACGAAAATAACCTAACACCCCCTTTGACATATTACATAAACACACACACGTCGAGTTGTAATTCATTTTAAAATGATGTGACGTGGTTTTACGTGTTCTCTGGGGAATGGGGTGTTTTCTATAGTAGTGGTAGGTATTTTTTTAGAGTGCTTACGTGCCGTAAAGTGATGATGTGATGTGACGTCGTTTTACGTGTTCTCTGGGGAATGGGGTGTTTTCCAGGGAATGGGGTGTTTTCCAGGGAACGGGGTGTTCCAGGGAAAGGGGTGTTCCAGGTTCCCTCGGGGCTTTGTTGTAGCTACCGCAAACATATGCGGTTTTCAACGCACTTTATACGTTCTTGTATTGAAATCGACCGCTTTATACGTTCCTGTATTGAAATCGACCGTTATACGTTCCTGTATTGAAAACCACTCTTTATACGTTCTTGTATTGAAATCGAACACCAACAATTTTATAAAATCAGCCTTTATACGTTCCTGTATTGAAAACCACTCTTTATACGTTCTTGTATTGAATTCGAACACCAACAATTTTATACATTCGTTATACGTTCCTGTATTGAAAACCACTTTATACGTTCTTGTATTGAAATC
>CAOKYR010000021.1:130000-137500 GCA_948473455.1 Teleiodes luculella | reverse complement strand
CCGCGGCCGTGACAACCGCGGGATTCAGTGCTGGGCTCTTTCCTGTTCGCTCGCCGCTACTAAGGAAATCCTAGTTAGTTTCTTTTCCTCCGCTTACTAATATGCTTAAATTCGGCGGGTGATCCTCCCTGATCTGAGGCCAACGATAAAAAGTTGAGGCAGACACGATATCCGTCAGCGCTACGACGCAACCACTAAGACATGTAAGTAACCTACCACGAAAGTAAGTAAAGTACACATCGAAGCGGCGGCGTCGACACGCTCTTCGGACGTCGAGTCCGCCTACTATTTGCATCTAACACTCTCCAAGTCACAGGTAGGAGCTCTCCAAGATACAACACACACACTCTACACACAATTAAGCGCGTTTCGTGCGTGTGTAAAACTTCGAAGAGTCACCTGAAGAGGCGCGTTCGACACACAGTATTATAAAAATCGTAATAATTTCTATAATACAAGTTTTATTATTTTTAAACGGACCTTGTCGAAACGTTGAAGAACAACGTTCGATGGAACCGTCATATGCGCCGCCTTGCGTTGGCGCAGTGTGGTTATTGTTTTTATGCAGCCGGCCCTCAGACAGGAGTGGTCCTGGATGTGTCTCCACGGACCGCAATGTGCGTTCGAAATGTCGATGTTCAAATGTGTCCTGCAGTTCACACTATGACGCGCAGTTAACTGCGTTCTTCATCGACCCGCGAGCCAAGTGATCCACCGTCCAGGGTAATGGTTTATGAATCATTCATTTTATATGAAAGTTTAAAAAATAAATAAATTTTATATCTTAGAAAAATGCATGACGAAACGATAATATTACACCATACCATCATCACAATACGCGCGCCGTCGCTCGTGCATACAAAAGAGGGAAAACCCTTATTTGCGCGCAAGCAAGCAAACTCTCGTAAGTAATAAGGATGATAATAATTTTTCATCTCGTACACGCATATATTTTTCTAAACCGCAAATGTTTGAAAAGTTTACGTACACGCAGAGTTCAACTCGGGACGCGGATTTTTACCCTTCTGCGTCGAACATTCTACGTGACGCCAACACGTTAACATCAACGCGCTCTGCTCGGTTTAGCAAGCGAGCACGTCTCAGTTACGGTTGGTTGTTGTTGTTGTGTGGTTATGACTGGATTATTTTCGTTATACGCACTGTCTCGTACGTAATACGTTAATGATCCTTCCGCAGGTTCCCCTACGGAAACCTTGTTACGACTTTTACTTCCTCTAAATGATCAAGTTTGGTCAACTTCCCAGCAACGCCGACGGCCGTGAAGCCACCGCGTGTCGGTCCGAAGACCTCACTAAATCATTCAATCGGTAGTAGCGACGGGCGGTGTGTACAAAGGGCAGGGACGTAATCAACGCGAGCTTATGACTCGCGCTTACTAGGAATTCCTCGTTTATGGGGGATAATTGCAAACCCCAATCCCCAGCACGAAGGAGTTTCAGCGGGTTGCCCGGGCCTCTAGGCCAGGGAGAACATGCTGATTCCTTCAGTGTAGCGCGCGTGCGGCCCAGGACATCTAAGGGCATCACAGACCTGTTATTGCTCAATCTCGTGCGGCTCGAAGCCGCCGGTCCCTCTAAGAAGAATTTTAATACGTCGCCAGTGAGTTGCGCACCGAAGCACGCACACCTAAATGACGACGCCTATTTAGCAGGCTAGAGTCTCGTTCGTTACCGGAATTAACCAGACAAATCGCTCCACCAACTAAGAACGGCCATGCACCACCACCCACCGAATCAAGAAAGAGCTGTTAATCTGTCAATCCTTCCGGTGTCCGGGCCTGGTGAGATTTCCCGTGTTGAGTCAAATTAAGCCGCAGGCTCCACTCCTGGTGGTGCCCTTCCGTCAATTCCTTTAAGTTTCAGCTTTGCAACCATACTCCCCCCGGAGTCCAAAATCTTTGGTTTCCCGGAAGCTGCCCGCCGAGCCATTGTAGTAACGTCGGCGGATCGCTAGATGACATATTTACGGTTAGAACTAGGGCGGTATCTAATCGCCTTCGAACCTCTAACTTTCGTTCTTGATTGATGAAAACACCTTTGGCAAATGCTTTCGCTGATGTTCGTCTTGCGACGATCCAAGAATTTCACCTCTAACGTCGCAATACGAATGCCCCCAGTTATCCCTATTAATCATTACCTCGGAGTTCTGAAAACCAACAAAATAGAACCGAGATCATATTCTATTATTCCATGCACGAAATATTCAAGCAGCATTTTGAGCCCGCTTTGAGCACTCTAATTTGTTCAAAGTAAAATTGTCGGCCCATCTCGACACTCACTGAAGAGCACCGCGATAGGATTTTGATATTGAACCGGCGTTTTACCGCCGGCTCACCGACGATATGCTCCGCAAACGTGTCAGTATCACCGCGGATGCGGTGCACCGACAGCGCGGCGCACAAATGCAACTACGAGCTTTTTAACCGCAACAATTTTAGTATACGCTATTGGAGCTGGAATTACCGCGGCTGCTGGCACCAGACTTGCCCTCCAATTGTTCCTCGTTAAAATATTTAAAGTGTACTCATTCCGATTACGAGGCCTCGTAAGAGTCCCGTATCGTTATTTTTCGTCACTACCTCCCCGTGCCGGGAGTGGGTAATTTGCGCGCCTGCTGCCTTCCTTGGATGTGGTAGCCGTTTCTCAGGCTCCCTCTCCGGAATCGAACCCTGATTCCCCGTTACCCGTGACAACCATGGTAGTCGCAGAAACTACCATCGAAAGTTGATAAGGCAGACATTTGAAAGATGCGTCGCCGGTACTGGACCATGCGATCTGCAAAAGTTATCCAGATTCATCAAAATTAACGACTTCGGACGCGAGGCCCTCCGTCGATTGGTTTTGATCTAATAAAAGCACTCATCCCATCACTGGTCAGAGTTCTGATTGCATGTATTAGCTCTAGAATTACCACAGTTATCCAAGTAACTGAGTAAGATCTAAGGAACCAAAACTGATATATTGAGCCATTCGCGGTATCGCCTTAATACGGCTTGCACTGAGACATGCATGGCTTAATCTTTGAGACAAGCATATAACTACTGGCAGGATCAACCAGGGAGCTATCGTCGTCTAATCTCGATAACGCCGCTTAGTGCGCAACGAGAGGAGAGACTAATATCACTCCGACGAGCACGATATATACACACGTTCGCAGTTTTACCTTTGAGCGCGTCGTGCCGTTTCATAAATATGAAGTTTTGTGTACTACTAAGTAAAGTAAAAAGCACTCCTAAAAGTGCTCCTCCTCCACATTCATACACAAAAAGCGCAATAGTTAAATTACGCCCAGTTTGAACGTTACAAGCGAGTTTGTAAATTCACTTTTTTAATAATCGTTTAACATTATTTTCTCGTGAACCAAAGACGATTTCGCCCGGTGTTAGAGAGAATACCACAAAATGACAAACCGCCGCTGAAACGATGCACAGCTGGCGAGCAAGTTGCCGAGCACTGAAAACGTAAACGATAAAATCGTCAGTACGCTCAACGCTCAGCGATTTAAACGACTTTTTGAATTTAGCTTTATATGATGTACACCGAAACCGCATAAGCCCAGAGACATCGCTAAATAAGTCGACATTGTTATAATAACTATATCATGTTATGAGACGAGAGATTGAAAATTCGAAAAAATCATTGATAATAACGAAAAGTCGAAACATCTCGTCAAATGACATAATATAGAGGAGGCGACTGAGAAGCGGCAAAACATGTTGAAACTCATCATCAAACCTTAAGAGTCGCAAACAAAACACACATAATAATATAATAAAACATGCGCTCGTGTCTCCACACTCTCCGGTTGACTTTGCGTATCGACGCGTTTGCCACCGCTACACATATACGGACGACACGAAACGGAGGTGCGCGTTTATACGGACGACACGAAACGGAGGTGCGCGTTTATTGTACAATTATTTATTTTTTTATTTTTTATTTTTTTTATATGTATATTATGTTCACTTCATCTATAAAAGTTTGTTTATTTTGCTTAATAATTATTATTATTTAATTTATTAGATGAAATAAAATCTATATACACTTTATACGTTCCTGTATTGAAATCAGACTTTATACGTTCCTGTATTGAAATCGACCGTTATACGTTCCTGTATTGAAATCGGCCGTTATACGTTCCTGTATTGAAATCAGCCTTTATACGTTCCTGTATTGAAATTAAAGTTAATATTTTTAAAATTTTGATTTATTTTATAATATTATCTCTTATATATTTGCTAATAATTTGTAAATAACGCACAGTCATAAAATAATAATGTTGTTATTGTATAAATTAGTTTTATACGTTCCTGTATTGAAATCGACCGCTTTATACGTTCCTGTATTGAAATCGGCCGTTATACGTTCCTGTATTGAAATCAGCCTTTATACGTTCCTGTATTGAAATTAAAGTTAATATTTTTAAAATTTTGATTTATTTTATAATATTATCTCTTATATATTTGCTAATAATTTGTAAATAACGCACAGTCATAAAATAATAATGTTGTTATTGTATAAATTAGTTTTATACGTTCCTTTATTGAAATCGACCGCTTTATACGTTCCTGTATTGAAATCAGCCGTTATACGTTCCTGTATTGAAATCAGCCGTTATACGTTCCTGTATTGAAATCGACCGTTATACGTTCCTGTATTGAAATCAGCCGTTATACGTTCCTGTATTGAAATCAGCCGTTATACGTTCCTGTATTGAAATCGACCGTTATACGTTCCTGTATTGAAATCAGCCGTTATACGTTCCTGTATTGAAATCAGCCGTTATACGTTCCTGTATTGAAATCAGACTTTATACGTTCCTGTATTGAAATTAAAGTTAATATTTTTAAAATTTTGATTTATTTTATAATATCTCTTATATTTTTTGCTAATAATTGTCATAAAATAATAATGTTGTTATTGTATAAAATAGTTTTATACGTTCCTGTATTGAAATCAGACTTTATACGTTCCTGTATTGAAATCGACCATTATTACGTTCCTGTATTGAAATCAGCCGTTATACGTTCCTGTAGTAACAAACTTGTGATTACACATAAAGCTATGAAACTTAAATCATTAACAAATATAAGAGTTACCTGATTTCAAAAGAACATAATAATATTATTAGGTAGGTATCTCTTACCAGGCGGGTGCGAGCGCAGCGAGCACGGGAGTTCAGGGCACCCCTACTTCGGATAGTATAGTAGGGTGTTAAGTTACACATGGATATTAAAGAAAAGAAAAGAAATCTAAAACAAGAATGATCAAAGCAACCGTACTTCGGATAGTAGGTATAGGTTCGAAATATTATGGCAGACGAAACAATATTGAAAGTTCTTATATTGAAATTGTCTCATTAGGTTAGGTTAGTATTTTTACACATTAAACCAGGCGGGTGCGAGCGCAGCGAGCACGGGAGTTCAGGGCACCCCTACTTCGGATAGTATAGGTTCGAAGGGTATGGCAGAAGCGATGTGGGCGAGCGTAGCGAGCCCAGATCGTTCGCCATACCCTTCGTGTTAGGTTACACATGGATATTAAAGAAAAGAAAAGAAATATAAAATACGAAAGATCAAAGCAACCATACTTCCAATTAGACCACGTGACTGACACGAGCCTACGTCATTTCTACCTCATTTTGCCTAAATGACGTAGGCTTGTGTCAGTCACGTGGTCTAATTGTAAGACCTTGTTTTCTTGTAAGACCATGGGTTAGGTTAGTATTTTTACACATTACCAGGCGGGTGCGAGCGCAGCGAGCACGGGAGTTCAGGGCACCCCTACTTCGGATAGTATAGGTTCGAAGGGTATGGCAGAAGCGATGTGGGCGAGCGTAGCGAGCCCAGATCGTTCGCCATACCCTTCGTGTTAGGTTACACATGGATATTAAAGAAAAGAAAAGAAATATAAAACACGAAAGATCAAAGCAACCATACTTCCAATTAGACCACGTGACTGACACGAGCCTACGTCATTTCTACCTCATTTTGCCTAAATGACGTAGGCTTGTGTCAGTCACGTGGTCTAATTGTAAGACCTTGTTTTCTTGTAAGACCATGGGTTAGGTTAGTATTTTTACACATTACCAGGCGGGTGCGAGCGCAGCGAGCACGGGAGTTCAGGGCACCCCTATTTCGGATAGTATAGGTTCGAAGGGTATGGCAGAAGCGATGTGGGCGAGCGCAGCGAGCCCAGATCGTTCGCCATGCCCTTCGTGTTAGGTTACACATGGATGTTAAAGAATAAATATATATTATGCAACACAAGAGATGAGCATATTTTGTGTTTCTTTTAAGCTATTGCATAGCTTCTTATCGCGGGCCTTGAGCGTGGAGACAGAATCCAGAAGTCCCGTAACGAAAATAACCTAACACCCCCTTTGACATACATAAACACACACACGTCGAGTTGTAATTCATTTTAAAATGATGTGACGTGGTTTTACGTGTTCTCTGGGGAATGGGGTGTTTTCTATAATAGTAGTGGTAGGTATTTTTTTAGAGTGCTTACGTGCCTTAAAGTGATGATGTGATGTGACGTCGTTTTACGTGTTCTCTGGGGAATGGGGTGTTTTCCAGGGAATGGGGTGTTTTCCAGGGAACGGGGTGTTCCAGGGAAAGGGGTGTTCCAGGTTCCCTCGGGGCTTTGTTGTAGCTACCGCAAACATATGCGGTTTTCAACGCACTTTATACGTTCTTGTATTGAAATCGACCGCTTTATACGTTCCTGTATTGAAATCGACCGCTTTATACGTTCCTGTATTGAAAACCACTTTATACGTTCTTGTATTGAAATTGAACACCAACAATTTTATACATTGAAATCAGCCGTTATACGTTCCTGTATTGAAAACCACTTTATACGTTCTTGTATTGAAATCGAACACCAAAAATTTTATACTTGAAATCAGCCGTTATACGTTCCTGTATTGAAAACCACTCTTTATACGTTCTTGTATTGAATTCGAACACCAACAATTTTATACTTGAAATCAGCCGTTATACGTTCCTGTATTGAAAACCACTCTTTATACGTTCTTGTATTGAAATCGACCGCTTTATACGTTCCTGTATTGAAAACCACTCTTTATACGTTCTTGTATTAGAAATTGAACACCAACAATTTTATACATTCGTTATACGTTCCTGTATTGAAAACCACTTTATACGTTCTTGTATTGAAATTGAACACCAACAATTTTATACATTGAAATCAGCCGTTATACGTTCCTGTATTGAAAACCACTTTATACGTTCTTGTATTGAAATTGAACACCAACAATTTTATACTTGAAATCAGCCGTGATACGTTCCTGTATTGAAAACAATTTTATACGTTCTTGTATTGAAATCGTAATAATAAGTAATAAAAAAAAAAAAAAATAATTAAAAACATACAAACAAAAACCGTGAAGCATGTCTTGATCCCAAATATATTATTAATTTTAATGATCATAGCAAAAAAAAAAAATAATAAT
>CAOKYR010000021.1:117500-125000 GCA_948473455.1 Teleiodes luculella | reverse complement strand
ACCGCGGGATTCAGTGCTGGGCTCTTTCCTGTTCGCTCGCCGCTACTAAGGAAATCCTAGTTAGTTTCTTTTCCTCCGCTTACTAATATGCTTAAATTCGGCGGGTGATCCTCCCTGATCTGAGGCCAACGATAAAAAGTTGAGGCAGACACGATATCCGTCAGCGCTACGACGCAACCACTAAGACGTGTAAGTGTACACCTACCACGAAAGTAAGTAAGTACACATCGAAGCGGCGGCGTCGACACGCTCTTCGGACGTCGAGTCCGCCTACTATTTATTATAAATTGCATCTAACACTCTCCAAGTCACAGGTAGGAGCTCTCCAAGATACAACACACACTCTACACACAATTAAGCGCGTTTCGTGCGTGTGTATAACTTCGAAGAGTCACCTGAAGAGGCGCGTTCGACACACAGTATTATAAAAATCTGTAATAATTTCTATAATACAAGTTTTATTATTTTTAAACGGACCTTTTCGAAACGTTGAAGAACAACGTTCGATGGAACCGTCATATGCGCCGCCTTGCGTTGGCGCAGTGTGGTTATTGTTTTTATGCAGCCGGCCCTCAGACAGGAGTGGTCCTGGATGTGTCTCCACGGACCGCAATGTGCGTTCGAAATGTCGATGTTCAAATGTGTCCTGCAGTTCACACTATGACGCGCAGTTAACTGCGTTCTTCATCGACCCGCGAGCCAAGTGATCCACCGTCCAGGGTAATGGTTTATGAATCATTCATTTTATATGAAAGTTTAAAAAATAAATAAATTTTATATCTTAGAAAAATGCATGACGAAACGATAATATTACACCATACCATCATCACAATACGCGCGCCGTCGCTCGTGCATACAAAAGAGGGAAAACCCTTATTTGCGCGCAAGCAAGCAAGCAAACGCTCGTAAGTAATAAGGATGATTATAATTTTTCATCTCGTACACGCATATATTTTTCTAAACCGCAAATGTTTGAAAAGTTTACGTACACGCAGAGTTCAACTCGGGACGCGGATTTTTACCCTTCTGCGTCGAACATTCTACGTGACGCCAACACGTGTAACATCAACGCGCTCTGCTCGGTTTAGCAAGCGACGAGCATGTCTCAGTTACGGTTGGTTGTTGTTGTGTGGTTATGACTGGATTATTTTCGTTATACGCGCACTGTCGCTGTAAAGCAACGGCGTACGTAATACGTTAATGATCCTTCCGCAGGTTCCCCTACGGAAACCTTGTTACGACTTTTACTTCCTCTAAATGATCAAGTTTGGTCAACTTCCCAGCAACGCCGACGGCCGTGAAGCCACCGCGTGTCGGTCCGAAGACCTCACTAAATCATTCAATCGGTAGTAGCGACGGGCGGTATGTACAAAGGGCAGGGACGTAATCAACGCGAGCTTATGACTCGCGCTTACTAGGAATTCCTCGTTTATGGGGGATAATTGCAAACCCCAATCCCCAGCACGAAGGAGTTTCAGCGGGTTGCCCGGGCCTCTAGGCCAGGGAGAACATGCTGATTCCTTCAGTGTAGCGCGCGTGCGGCCCAGGACATCTAAGGGCATCACAGACCTGTTATTGCTCAATCTCGTGCGGCTCGAAGCCGCCGGTCCCTCTAAGAAGAATTTTAATACGTCGCCAGTGAGTTGCGCACCGAAGCACGCACACCTAAATGACGACGCCTATTTAGCAGGCTAGAGTCTCGTTCGTTACCGGAATTAACCAGACAAATCGCTCCACCAACTAAGAACGGCCATGCACCACCACCCACCGAATCAAGAAAGAGCTGTTAATCTGTCAATCCTTCCGGTGTCCGGGCCTGGTGAGATTTCCCGTGTTGAGTCAAATTAAGCCGCAGGCTCCACTCCTGGTGGTGCCCTTCCGTCAATTCCTTTAAGTTTCAGCTTTGCAACCATACTCCCCCCGGAGTCCAAAATCTTTGGTTTCCCGGAAGCTGCCCGCCGAGCCATTGTAGTAACGTCGGCGGATCGCTAGATGACATATTTACGGTTAGAACTAGGGCGGTATCTAATCGCCTTCGAACCTCTAACTTTCGTTCTTGATTGATGAAAACACCTTTGGCAAATGCTTTCGCTGATGTTCGTCTTGCGACGATCCAAGAATTTCACCTCTAACGTCGCAATACGAATGCCCCCAGTTATCCCTATTAATCATTACCTCGGAGTTCTGAAAACCAACAAAATAGAACCGAGATCATATTCTATTATTCCATGCACGAAATATTCAAGCAGCATTTTGAGCCCGCTTTGAGCACTCTAATTTGTTCAAAGTAAAATTGTCGGCCCATCTCGACACTCACTGAAGAGCACCGCGATAGGATTTTGATATTGAACCGGCGTTTTACCGCCGGCTCACCGACGATATGCTCCGCAAACGTGTCAGTATCACCGCGGATGCGGTGCACCGACAGCGCGGCGCACAAATGCAACTACGAGCTTTTTAACCGCAACAATTTTAGTATACGCTATTGGAGCTGGAATTACCGCGGCTGCTGGCACCAGACTTGCCCTCCAATTGTTCCTCGTTAAAATATTTAAAGTGTACTCATTCCGATTACGAGGCCTCGTAAGAGTCCCGTATCGTTATTTTTCGTCACTACCTCCCCGTGCCGGGAGTGGGTAATTTGCGCGCCTGCTGCCTTCCTTGGATGTGGTAGCCGTTTCTCAGGCTCCCTCTCCGGAATCGAACCCTGATTCCCCGTTACCCGTGACAACCATGGTAGTCGCAGAAACTACCATCGAAAGTTGATAAGGCAGACATTTGAAAGATGCGTCGCCGGTACTGGACCATGCGATCTGCAAAAGTTATCCAGATTCATCAAAATTAACGACTTCGGACGCGAGGCCCTCCGTCGATTGGTTTTGATCTAATAAAAGCACTCATCCCATCACTGGTCAGAGTTCTGATTGCATGTATTAGCTCTAGAATTACCACAGTTATCCAAGTAACTGAGTAAGATCTAAGGAACCAAAACTGATATATTGAGCCATTCGCGGTATCGCCTTAATACGGCTTGCACTGAGACATGCATGGCTTAATCTTTGAGACAAGCATATAACTACTGGCAGGATCAACCAGGGAGCTATCGTCGTCTAATCTCGATAACGCCGCTTAGTGCGCAACGAGAGGAGAGACTAATATCACTCCGACGAGCACGATATATACACACGTTCGCAGTTTTACCTTTGAGCGCGTCGTGCCGTTTCATAAATATGAAGTTTTGTGTACTACTAAGTAAAGTAAAAAGCACTCCTAAAAGTGCTCCTCCTCCACATTCATACACAAAAAGCGCAATAGTTAAATTACGCCCAGTTTGAACGTTACAAGCGAGTTTGTAAATTCACTTTTTTAATAATCGTTTAACATTATTTTCTCGTGAACCAAAGACGATTTCGCCCGGTGTTAGAGAGAATACCACAAAATGACAAACCGCCGCTGAAACGATGCACAGCTGGCGAGCAAGTTGCCGAGCACTGAAAACGTAAACGATAAAATCGTCAGTACGCTCAACGCTCAGCGATTTAAACGACTTTTTGAATTTAGCTTTATATGATGTACACCGAAACCGCATAAGCCCAGAGACATCGCTAAATAAGTCGACATTGTTATAATAACTATATCATGTTATGAGACGAGAGATTGAAAATTCGAAAAAATCATTGATAATAACGAAAAGTCGAAACATCTCGTCAAATGACATAATATAGAGGAGGCGACTGAGAAGCGGCAAAACATGTTGAAACTCATCATCAAACCTTAAGAGTCGCAAACAAAACACACATAATAATATAATAAAACATGCGCTCGTGTCTCCACACTCTCCGGTTGACTTTGCGTATCGACGCGTTTGCCACCGCTACACATATACGGACGACACGAAACGGAGGTGCGCGTTTATTGTACAATTATTTATTTTTTTATTTTTTATTTTTTTTATATGTATATTATGTTCACTTCATCTATAAAAGTTTGTTTATTTTGCTTAATAATTATTATTATTTAATTTATTAGATGAAATAAAATCTATATACACTTTATACGTTCCTGTATTGAAATCAGACTTTATACGTTCCTGTATTGAAATCGACCGTTATACGTTCCTGTATTGAAATCGGCCGTTATACGTTCCTGTATTGAAATCAGCCTTTATACGTTCCTGTATTGAAATTAAAGTTAATATTTTTAAAATTTTGATTTATTTTATAATATTATCTCTTATATATTTGCTAATAATTTGTAAATAACGCACAGTCATAAAATAATAATGTTGTTATTGTATAAATTAGTTTTATACGTTCCTGTATTGAAATCGACCGCTTTATACGTTCCTGTATTGAAATCGGCCGTTATACGTTCCTGTATTGAAATCAGCCTTTATACGTTCCTGTATTGAAATTAAAGTTAATATTTTTAAAATTTTGATTTATTTTATAATATTATCTCTTATATATTTGCTAATAATTTGTAAATAACGCACAGTCATAAAATAATAATGTTGTTATTGTATAAATTAGTTTTATACGTTCCTTTATTGAAATCGACCGCTTTATACGTTCCTGTATTGAAATCAGCCGTTATACGTTCCTGTATTGAAATCAGCCGTTATACGTTCCTGTATTGAAATCGACCGTTATACGTTCCTGTATTGAAATCAGCCGTTATACGTTCCTGTATTGAAATCAGCCGTTATACGTTCCTGTATTGAAATCGACCGTTATACGTTCCTGTATTGAAATCAGCCGTTATACGTTCCTGTATTGAAATCAGCCGTTATACGTTCCTGTATTGAAATCAGACTTTATACGTTCCTGTATTGAAATTAAAGTTAATATTTTTAAAATTTTGATTTATTTTATAATATCTCTTATATTTTTTGCTAATAATTGTCATAAAATAATAATGTTGTTATTGTATAAAATAGTTTTATACGTTCCTGTATTGAAATCAGACTTTATACGTTCCTGTATTGAAATCGACCATTATTACGTTCCTGTATTGAAATCAGCCGTTATACGTTCCTGTAGTAACAAACTTGTGATTACACATAAAGCTATGAAACTTAAATCATTAACAAATATAAGAGTTACCTGATTTCAAAAGAACATAATAATATTATTAGGTAGGTATCTCTTACCAGGCGGGTGCGAGCGCAGCGAGCACGGGAGTTCAGGGCACCCCTACTTCGGATAGTATAGTAGGGTGTTAAGTTACACATGGATATTAAAGAAAAGAAAAGAAATCTAAAACAAGAATGATCAAAGCAACCGTACTTCGGATAGTAGGTATAGGTTCGAAATATTATGGCAGACGAAACAATATTGAAAGTTCTTATATTGAAATTGTCTCATTAGGTTAGGTTAGTATTTTTACACATTAAACCAGGCGGGTGCGAGCGCAGCGAGCACGGGAGTTCAGGGCACCCCTACTTCGGATAGTATAGGTTCGAAGGGTATGGCAGAAGCGATGTGGGCGAGCGTAGCGAGCCCAGATCGTTCGCCATACCCTTCGTGTTAGGTTACACATGGATATTAAAGAAAAGAAAAGAAATATAAAATACGAAAGATCAAAGCAACCATACTTCCAATTAGACCACGTGACTGACACGAGCCTACGTCATTTCTACCTCATTTTGCCTAAATGACGTAGGCTTGTGTCAGTCACGTGGTCTAATTGTAAGACCTTGTTTTCTTGTAAGACCATGGGTTAGGTTAGTATTTTTACACATTACCAGGCGGGTGCGAGCGCAGCGAGCACGGGAGTTCAGGGCACCCCTACTTCGGATAGTATAGGTTCGAAGGGTATGGCAGAAGCGATGTGGGCGAGCGTAGCGAGCCCAGATCGTTCGCCATACCCTTCGTGTTAGGTTACACATGGATATTAAAGAAAAGAAAAGAAATATAAAACACGAAAGATCAAAGCAACCATACTTCCAATTAGACCACGTGACTGACACGAGCCTACGTCATTTCTACCTCATTTTGCCTAAATGACGTAGGCTTGTGTCAGTCACGTGGTCTAATTGTAAGACCTTGTTTTCTTGTAAGACCATGGGTTAGGTTAGTATTTTTACACATTACCAGGCGGGTGCGAGCGCAGCGAGCACGGGAGTTCAGGGCACCCCTATTTCGGATAGTATAGGTTCGAAGGGTATGGCAGAAGCGATGTGGGCGAGCGCAGCGAGCCCAGATCGTTCGCCATGCCCTTCGTGTTAGGTTACACATGGATGTTAAAGAATAAATATATATTATGCAACACAAGAGATGAGCATATTTTGTGTTTCTTTTAAGCTATTGCATAGCTTCTTATCGCGGGCCTTGAGCGTGGAGACAGAATCCAGAAGTCCCGTAACGAAAATAACCTAACACCCCCTTTGACATACATAAACACACACACGTCGAGTTGTAATTCATTTTAAAATGATGTGACGTGGTTTTACGTGTTCTCTGGGGAATGGGGTGTTTTCTATAATAGTAGTGGTAGGTATTTTTTTAGAGTGCTTACGTGCCTTAAAGTGATGATGTGATGTGACGTCGTTTTACGTGTTCTCTGGGGAATGGGGTGTTTTCCAGGGAATGGGGTGTTTTCCAGGGAACGGGGTGTTCCAGGGAAAGGGGTGTTCCAGGTTCCCTCGGGGCTTTGTTGTAGCTACCGCAAACATATGCGGTTTTCAACGCACTTTATACGTTCTTGTATTGAAATCGACCGCTTTATACGTTCCTGTATTGAAATCGACCGCTTTATACGTTCCTGTATTGAAAACCACTTTATACGTTCTTGTATTGAAATTGAACACCAACAATTTTATACATTGAAATCAGCCGTTATACGTTCCTGTATTGAAAACCACTTTATACGTTCTTGTATTGAAATCGAACACCAAAAATTTTATACTTGAAATCAGCCGTTATACGTTCCTGTATTGAAAACCACTCTTTATACGTTCTTGTATTGAATTCGAACACCAACAATTTTATACTTGAAATCAGCCGTTATACGTTCCTGTATTGAAAACCACTCTTTATACGTTCTTGTATTGAAATCGACCGCTTTATACGTTCCTGTATTGAAAACCACTCTTTATACGTTCTTGTATTAGAAATTGAACACCAACAATTTTATACATTCGTTATACGTTCCTGTATTGAAAACCACTTTATACGTTCTTGTATTGAAATTGAACACCAACAATTTTATACATTGAAATCAGCCGTTATACGTTCCTGTATTGAAAACCACTTTATACGTTCTTGTATTGAAATTGAACACCAACAATTTTATACTTGAAATCAGCCGTGATACGTTCCTGTATTGAAAACAATTTTATACGTTCTTGTATTGAAATCGTAATAATAAGTAATAAAAAAAAAAAAAAATAATTAAAAACATACAAACAAAAACCGTGAAGCATGTCTTGATCCCAAATATATTATTAATTTTAATGATCATAGCAAAAAAAAAAAATAATAATAAAAACCCTAACCT
>CAOKYR010000021.1:105000-112500 GCA_948473455.1 Teleiodes luculella | reverse complement strand
TGCTGGGCTCTTTCCTGTTCGCTCGCCGCTACTAAGGAAATCCTAGTTAGTTTCTTTTCCTCCGCTTACTAATATGCTTAAATTCGGCGGGTGATCCTCCCTGATCTGAGGCCAACGATAAAAAGTTGAGGCAGACACGATATCCGTCAGCGCTACGACGCAACCACTAAGACGTGTAAGTGTACACCTACCACGAAAGTAAGTAAGTACACATCGAAGCGGCGGCGTCGACACGCTCTTCGGACGTCGAGTCCGCCTACTATTTATTATAAATTGCATCTAACACTCTCCAAGTCACAGGTAGGAGCTCTCCAAGATACAACACACACTCTACACACAATTAAGCGCGTTTCGTGCGTGTGTATAACTTCGAAGAGTCACCTGAAGAGGCGCGTTCGACACACAGTATTATAAAAATCTGTAATAATTTCTATAATACAAGTTTTATTATTTTTAAACGGACCTTTTCGAAACGTTGAAGAACAACGTTCGATGGAACCGTCATATGCGCCGCCTTGCGTTGGCGCAGTGTGGTTATTGTTTTTATGCAGCCGGCCCTCAGACAGGAGTGGTCCTGGATGTGTCTCCACGGACCGCAATGTGCGTTCGAAATGTCGATGTTCAAATGTGTCCTGCAGTTCACACTATGACGCGCAGTTAACTGCGTTCTTCATCGACCCGCGAGCCAAGTGATCCACCGTCCAGGGTAATGGTTTATGAATCATTCATTTTATATGAAAGTTTAAAAAATAAATAAATTTTATATCTTAGAAAAATGCATGACGAAACGATAATATTACACCATACCATCATCACAATACGCGCGCCGTCGCTCGTGCATACAAAAGAGGGAAAACCCTTATTTGCGCGCAAGCAAGCAAGCAAACGCTCGTAAGTAATAAGGATGATTATAATTTTTCATCTCGTACACGCATATATTTTTCTAAACCGCAAATGTTTGAAAAGTTTACGTACACGCAGAGTTCAACTCGGGACGCGGATTTTTACCCTTCTGCGTCGAACATTCTACGTGACGCCAACACGTGTAACATCAACGCGCTCTGCTCGGTTTAGCAAGCGACGAGCATGTCTCAGTTACGGTTGGTTGTTGTTGTGTGGTTATGACTGGATTATTTTCGTTATACGCGCACTGTCGCTGTAAAGCAACGGCGTACGTAATACGTTAATGATCCTTCCGCAGGTTCCCCTACGGAAACCTTGTTACGACTTTTACTTCCTCTAAATGATCAAGTTTGGTCAACTTCCCAGCAACGCCGACGGCCGTGAAGCCACCGCGTGTCGGTCCGAAGACCTCACTAAATCATTCAATCGGTAGTAGCGACGGGCGGTGTGTACAAAGGGCAGGGACGTAATCAACGCGAGCTTATGACTCGCGCTTACTAGGAATTCCTCGTTTATGGGGGATAATTGCAAACCCCAATCCCCAGCACGAAGGAGTTTCAGCGGGTTGCCCGGGCCTCTAGGCCAGGGAGAACATGCTGATTCCTTCAGTGTAGCGCGCGTGCGGCCCAGGACATCTAAGGGCATCACAGACCTGTTATTGCTCAATCTCGTGCGGCTCGAAGCCGCCGGTCCCTCTAAGAAGAATTTTAATACGTCGCCAGTGAGTTGCGCACCGAAGCACGCACACCTAAATGACGACGCCTATTTAGCAGGCTAGAGTCTCGTTCGTTACCGGAATTAACCAGACAAATCGCTCCACCAACTAAGAACGGCCATGCACCACCACCCACCGAATCAAGAAAGAGCTGTTAATCTGTCAATCCTTCCGGTGTCCGGGCCTGGTGAGATTTCCCGTGTTGAGTCAAATTAAGCCGCAGGCTCCACTCCTGGTGGTGCCCTTCCGTCAATTCCTTTAAGTTTCAGCTTTGCAACCATACTCCCCCCGGAGTCCAAAATCTTTGGTTTCCCGGAAGCTGCCCGCCGAGCCATTGTAGTAACGTCGGCGGATCGCTAGATGACATATTTACGGTTAGAACTAGGGCGGTATCTAATCGCCTTCGAACCTCTAACTTTCGTTCTTGATTGATGAAAACACCTTTGGCAAATGCTTTCGCTGATGTTCGTCTTGCGACGATCCAAGAATTTCACCTCTAACGTCGCAATACGAATGCCCCCAGTTATCCCTATTAATCATTACCTCGGAGTTCTGAAAACCAACAAAATAGAACCGAGATCATATTCTATTATTCCATGCACGAAATATTCAAGCAGCATTTTGAGCCCGCTTTGAGCACTCTAATTTGTTCAAAGTAAAATTGTCGGCCCATCTCGACACTCACTGAAGAGCACCGCGATAGGATTTTGATATTGAACCGGCGTTTTACCGCCGGCTCACCGACGATATGCTCCGCAAACGTGTCAGTATCACCGCGGATGCGGTGCACCGACAGCGCGGCGCACAAATGCAACTACGAGCTTTTTAACCGCAACAATTTTAGTATACGCTATTGGAGCTGGAATTACCGCGGCTGCTGGCACCAGACTTGCCCTCCAATTGTTCCTCGTTAAAATATTTAAAGTGTACTCATTCCGATTACGAGGCCTCGTAAGAGTCCCGTATCGTTATTTTTCGTCACTACCTCCCCGTGCCGGGAGTGGGTAATTTGCGCGCCTGCTGCCTTCCTTGGATGTGGTAGCCGTTTCTCAGGCTCCCTCTCCGGAATCGAACCCTGATTCCCCGTTACCCGTGACAACCATGGTAGTCGCAGAAACTACCATCGAAAGTTGATAAGGCAGACATTTGAAAGATGCGTCGCCGGTACTGGACCATGCGATCTGCAAAAGTTATCCAGATTCATCAAAATTAACGACTTCGGACGCGAGGCCCTCCGTCGATTGGTTTTGATCTAATAAAAGCACTCATCCCATCACTGGTCAGAGTTCTGATTGCATGTATTAGCTCTAGAATTACCACAGTTATCCAAGTAACTGAGTAAGATCTAAGGAACCAAAACTGATATATTGAGCCATTCGCGGTATCGCCTTAATACGGCTTGCACTGAGACATGCATGGCTTAATCTTTGAGACAAGCATATAACTACTGGCAGGATCAACCAGGGAGCTATCGTCGTCTAATCTCGATAACGCCGCTTAGTGCGCAACGAGAGGAGAGACTAATATCACTCCGACGAGCACGATATATACACACGTTCGCAGTTTTACCTTTGAGCGCGTCGTGCCGTTTCATAAATATGAAGTTTTGTGTACTACTAAGTAAAGTAAAAAGCACTCCTAAAAGTGCTCCTCCTCCACATTCATACACAAAAAGCGCAATAGTTAAATTACGCCCAGTTTGAACGTTACAAGCGAGTTTGTAAATTCACTTTTTTAATAATCGTTTAACATTATTTTCTCGTGAACCAAAGACGATTTCGCCCGGTGTTAGAGAGAATACCACAAAATGACAAACCGCCGCTGAAACGATGCACAGCTGGCGAGCAAGTTGCCGAGCACTGAAAACGTAAACGATAAAATCGTCAGTACGCTCAACGCTCAGCGATTTAAACGACTTTTTGAATTTAGCTTTATATGATGTACACCGAAACCGCATAAGCCCAGAGACATCGCTAAATAAGTCGACATTGTTATAATAACTATATCATGTTATGAGACGAGAGATTGAAAATTCGAAAAAATCATTGATAATAACGAAAAGTCGAAACATCTCGTCAAATGACATAATATAGAGGAGGCGACTGAGAAGCGGCAAAACATGTTGAAACTCATCATCAAACCTTAAGAGTCGCAAACAAAACACACATAATAATATAATAAAACATGCGCTCGTGTCTCCACACTCTCCGGTTGACTTTGCGTATCGACGCGTTTGCCACCGCTACACATATACGGACGACACGAAACGGAGGTGCGCGTTTATTGTACAATTATTTATTTTTTTATTTTTTATTTTTTTTATATGTATATTATGTTCACTTCATCTATAAAAGTTTGTTTATTTTGCTTAATAATTATTATTATTTAATTTATTAGATGAAATAAAATCTATATACACTTTATACGTTCCTGTATTGAAATCAGACTTTATACGTTCCTGTATTGAAATCGACCGTTATACGTTCCTGTATTGAAATCGGCCGTTATACGTTCCTGTATTGAAATCAGCCTTTATACGTTCCTGTATTGAAATTAAAGTTAATATTTTTAAAATTTTGATTTATTTTATAATATTATCTCTTATATATTTGCTAATAATTTGTAAATAACGCACAGTCATAAAATAATAATGTTGTTATTGTATAAATTAGTTTTATACGTTCCTGTATTGAAATCGACCGCTTTATACGTTCCTGTATTGAAATCGGCCGTTATACGTTCCTGTATTGAAATCAGCCTTTATACGTTCCTGTATTGAAATTAAAGTTAATATTTTTAAAATTTTGATTTATTTTATAATATTATCTCTTATATATTTGCTAATAATTTGTAAATAACGCACAGTCATAAAATAATAATGTTGTTATTGTATAAATTAGTTTTATACGTTCCTTTATTGAAATCGACCGCTTTATACGTTCCTGTATTGAAATCAGCCGTTATACGTTCCTGTATTGAAATCAGCCGTTATACGTTCCTGTATTGAAATCGACCGTTATACGTTCCTGTATTGAAATCAGCCGTTATACGTTCCTGTATTGAAATCAGCCGTTATACGTTCCTGTATTGAAATCGACCGTTATACGTTCCTGTATTGAAATCAGCCGTTATACGTTCCTGTATTGAAATCAGCCGTTATACGTTCCTGTATTGAAATCAGACTTTATACGTTCCTGTATTGAAATTAAAGTTAATATTTTTAAAATTTTGATTTATTTTATAATATCTCTTATATTTTTTGCTAATAATTGTCATAAAATAATAATGTTGTTATTGTATAAAATAGTTTTATACGTTCCTGTATTGAAATCAGACTTTATACGTTCCTGTATTGAAATCGACCATTATTACGTTCCTGTATTGAAATCAGCCGTTATACGTTCCTGTAGTAACAAACTTGTGATTACACATAAAGCTATGAAACTTAAATCATTAACAAATATAAGAGTTACCTGATTTCAAAAGAACATAATAATATTATTAGGTAGGTATCTCTTACCAGGCGGGTGCGAGCGCAGCGAGCACGGGAGTTCAGGGCACCCCTACTTCGGATAGTATAGTAGGGTGTTAAGTTACACATGGATATTAAAGAAAAGAAAAGAAATCTAAAACAAGAATGATCAAAGCAACCGTACTTCGGATAGTAGGTATAGGTTCGAAATATTATGGCAGACGAAACAATATTGAAAGTTCTTATATTGAAATTGTCTCATTAGGTTAGGTTAGTATTTTTACACATTAAACCAGGCGGGTGCGAGCGCAGCGAGCACGGGAGTTCAGGGCACCCCTACTTCGGATAGTATAGGTTCGAAGGGTATGGCAGAAGCGATGTGGGCGAGCGTAGCGAGCCCAGATCGTTCGCCATACCCTTCGTGTTAGGTTACACATGGATATTAAAGAAAAGAAAAGAAATATAAAATACGAAAGATCAAAGCAACCATACTTCCAATTAGACCACGTGACTGACACGAGCCTACGTCATTTCTACCTCATTTTGCCTAAATGACGTAGGCTTGTGTCAGTCACGTGGTCTAATTGTAAGACCTTGTTTTCTTGTAAGACCATGGGTTAGGTTAGTATTTTTACACATTACCAGGCGGGTGCGAGCGCAGCGAGCACGGGAGTTCAGGGCACCCCTACTTCGGATAGTATAGGTTCGAAGGGTATGGCAGAAGCGATGTGGGCGAGCGTAGCGAGCCCAGATCGTTCGCCATACCCTTCGTGTTAGGTTACACATGGATATTAAAGAAAAGAAAAGAAATATAAAACACGAAAGATCAAAGCAACCATACTTCCAATTAGACCACGTGACTGACACGAGCCTACGTCATTTCTACCTCATTTTGCCTAAATGACGTAGGCTTGTGTCAGTCACGTGGTCTAATTGTAAGACCTTGTTTTCTTGTAAGACCATGGGTTAGGTTAGTATTTTTACACATTACCAGGCGGGTGCGAGCGCAGCGAGCACGGGAGTTCAGGGCACCCCTATTTCGGATAGTATAGGTTCGAAGGGTATGGCAGAAGCGATGTGGGCGAGCGCAGCGAGCCCAGATCGTTCGCCATGCCCTTCGTGTTAGGTTACACATGGATGTTAAAGAATAAATATATATTATGCAACACAAGAGATGAGCATATTTTGTGTTTCTTTTAAGCTATTGCATAGCTTCTTATCGCGGGCCTTGAGCGTGGAGACAGAATCCAGAAGTCCCGTAACGAAAATAACCTAACACCCCCTTTGACATACATAAACACACACACGTCGAGTTGTAATTCATTTTAAAATGATGTGACGTGGTTTTACGTGTTCTCTGGGGAATGGGGTGTTTTCTATAATAGTAGTGGTAGGTATTTTTTTAGAGTGCTTACGTGCCTTAAAGTGATGATGTGATGTGACGTCGTTTTACGTGTTCTCTGGGGAATGGGGTGTTTTCCAGGGAATGGGGTGTTTTCCAGGGAACGGGGTGTTCCAGGGAAAGGGGTGTTCCAGGTTCCCTCGGGGCTTTGTTGTAGCTACCGCAAACATATGCGGTTTTCAACGCACTTTATACGTTCTTGTATTGAAATCGACCGCTTTATACGTTCCTGTATTGAAATCGACCGCTTTATACGTTCCTGTATTGAAAACCACTTTATACGTTCTTGTATTGAAATTGAACACCAACAATTTTATACATTGAAATCAGCCGTTATACGTTCCTGTATTGAAAACCACTTTATACGTTCTTGTATTGAAATCGAACACCAAAAATTTTATACTTGAAATCAGCCGTTATACGTTCCTGTATTGAAAACCACTCTTTATACGTTCTTGTATTGAATTCGAACACCAACAATTTTATACTTGAAATCAGCCGTTATACGTTCCTGTATTGAAAACCACTCTTTATACGTTCTTGTATTGAAATCGACCGCTTTATACGTTCCTGTATTGAAAACCACTCTTTATACGTTCTTGTATTAGAAATTGAACACCAACAATTTTATACATTCGTTATACGTTCCTGTATTGAAAACCACTTTATACGTTCTTGTATTGAAATTGAACACCAACAATTTTATACATTGAAATCAGCCGTTATACGTTCCTGTATTGAAAACCACTTTATACGTTCTTGTATTGAAATTGAACACCAACAATTTTATACTTGAAATCAGCCGTGATACGTTCCTGTATTGAAAACAATTTTATACGTTCTTGTATTGAAATCGTAATAATAAGTAATAAAAAAAAAAAAAAATAATTAAAAACATACAAACAAAAACCGTGAAGCATGTCTTGATCCCAAATATATTATTAATTTTAATGATCATAGCAAAAAAAAAAAATAATAATAAAAACCCTAACCTAACCTAACCTAACC
>CAOKYR010000021.1:92500-100000 GCA_948473455.1 Teleiodes luculella | reverse complement strand
TCGCTCGCCGCTACTAAGGAAATCCTAGTTAGTTTCTTTTCCTCCGCTTACTAATATGCTTAAATTCGGCGGGTGATCCTCCCTGATCTGAGGCCAACGATAAAAAGTTGAGGCAGACACGATATCCGTCAGCGCTACGACGCAACCACTAAGACGTGTAAGTGTACACCTACCACGAAAGTAAGTAAGTACACATCGAAGCGGCGGCGTCGACACGCTCTTCGGACGTCGAGTCCGCCTACTATTTATTATAAATTGCATCTAACACTCTCCAAGTCACAGGTAGGAGCTCTCCAAGATACAACACACACTCTACACACAATTAAGCGCGTTTCGTGCGTGTGTATAACTTCGAAGAGTCACCTGAAGAGGCGCGTTCGACACACAGTATTATAAAAATCTGTAATAATTTCTATAATACAAGTTTTATTATTTTTAAACGGACCTTTTCGAAACGTTGAAGAACAACGTTCGATGGAACCGTCATATGCGCCGCCTTGCGTTGGCGCAGTGTGGTTATTGTTTTTATGCAGCCGGCCCTCAGACAGGAGTGGTCCTGGATGTGTCTCCACGGACCGCAATGTGCGTTCGAAATGTCGATGTTCAAATGTGTCCTGCAGTTCACACTATGACGCGCAGTTAACTGCGTTCTTCATCGACCCGCGAGCCAAGTGATCCACCGTCCAGGGTAATGGTTTATGAATCATTCATTTTATATGAAAGTTTAAAAAATAAATAAATTTTATATCTTAGAAAAATGCATGACGAAACGATAATATTACACCATACCATCATCACAATACGCGCGCCGTCGCTCGTGCATACAAAAGAGGGAAAACCCTTATTTGCGCGCAAGCAAGCAAGCAAACGCTCGTAAGTAATAAGGATGATTATAATTTTTCATCTCGTACACGCATATATTTTTCTAAACCGCAAATGTTTGAAAAGTTTACGTACACGCAGAGTTCAACTCGGGACGCGGATTTTTACCCTTCTGCGTCGAACATTCTACGTGACGCCAACACGTGTAACATCAACGCGCTCTGCTCGGTTTAGCAAGCGACGAGCATGTCTCAGTTACGGTTGGTTGTTGTTGTGTGGTTATGACTGGATTATTTTCGTTATACGCGCACTGTCGCTGTAAAGCAACGGCGTACGTAATACGTTAATGATCCTTCCGCAGGTTCCCCTACGGAAACCTTGTTACGACTTTTACTTCCTCTAAATGATCAAGTTTGGTCAACTTCCCAGCAACGCCGACGGCCGTGAAGCCACCGCGTGTCGGTCCGAAGACCTCACTAAATCATTCAATCGGTAGTAGCGACGGGCGGTATGTACAAAGGGCAGGGACGTAATCAACGCGAGCTTATGACTCGCGCTTACTAGGAATTCCTCGTTTATGGGGGATAATTGCAAACCCCAATCCCCAGCACGAAGGAGTTTCAGCGGGTTGCCCGGGCCTCTAGGCCAGGGAGAACATGCTGATTCCTTCAGTGTAGCGCGCGTGCGGCCCAGGACATCTAAGGGCATCACAGACCTGTTATTGCTCAATCTCGTGCGGCTCGAAGCCGCCGGTCCCTCTAAGAAGAATTTTAATACGTCGCCAGTGAGTTGCGCACCGAAGCACGCACACCTAAATGACGACGCCTATTTAGCAGGCTAGAGTCTCGTTCGTTACCGGAATTAACCAGACAAATCGCTCCACCAACTAAGAACGGCCATGCACCACCACCCACCGAATCAAGAAAGAGCTGTTAATCTGTCAATCCTTCCGGTGTCCGGGCCTGGTGAGATTTCCCGTGTTGAGTCAAATTAAGCCGCAGGCTCCACTCCTGGTGGTGCCCTTCCGTCAATTCCTTTAAGTTTCAGCTTTGCAACCATACTCCCCCCGGAGTCCAAAATCTTTGGTTTCCCGGAAGCTGCCCGCCGAGCCATTGTAGTAACGTCGGCGGATCGCTAGATGACATATTTACGGTTAGAACTAGGGCGGTATCTAATCGCCTTCGAACCTCTAACTTTCGTTCTTGATTGATGAAAACACCTTTGGCAAATGCTTTCGCTGATGTTCGTCTTGCGACGATCCAAGAATTTCACCTCTAACGTCGCAATACGAATGCCCCCAGTTATCCCTATTAATCATTACCTCGGAGTTCTGAAAACCAACAAAATAGAACCGAGATCATATTCTATTATTCCATGCACGAAATATTCAAGCAGCATTTTGAGCCCGCTTTGAGCACTCTAATTTGTTCAAAGTAAAATTGTCGGCCCATCTCGACACTCACTGAAGAGCACCGCGATAGGATTTTGATATTGAACCGGCGTTTTACCGCCGGCTCACCGACGATATGCTCCGCAAACGTGTCAGTATCACCGCGGATGCGGTGCACCGACAGCGCGGCGCACAAATGCAACTACGAGCTTTTTAACCGCAACAATTTTAGTATACGCTATTGGAGCTGGAATTACCGCGGCTGCTGGCACCAGACTTGCCCTCCAATTGTTCCTCGTTAAAATATTTAAAGTGTACTCATTCCGATTACGAGGCCTCGTAAGAGTCCCGTATCGTTATTTTTCGTCACTACCTCCCCGTGCCGGGAGTGGGTAATTTGCGCGCCTGCTGCCTTCCTTGGATGTGGTAGCCGTTTCTCAGGCTCCCTCTCCGGAATCGAACCCTGATTCCCCGTTACCCGTGACAACCATGGTAGTCGCAGAAACTACCATCGAAAGTTGATAAGGCAGACATTTGAAAGATGCGTCGCCGGTACTGGACCATGCGATCTGCAAAAGTTATCCAGATTCATCAAAATTAACGACTTCGGACGCGAGGCCCTCCGTCGATTGGTTTTGATCTAATAAAAGCACTCATCCCATCACTGGTCAGAGTTCTGATTGCATGTATTAGCTCTAGAATTACCACAGTTATCCAAGTAACTGAGTAAGATCTAAGGAACCAAAACTGATATATTGAGCCATTCGCGGTATCGCCTTAATACGGCTTGCACTGAGACATGCATGGCTTAATCTTTGAGACAAGCATATAACTACTGGCAGGATCAACCAGGGAGCTATCGTCGTCTAATCTCGATAACGCCGCTTAGTGCGCAACGAGAGGAGAGACTAATATCACTCCGACGAGCACGATATATACACACGTTCGCAGTTTTACCTTTGAGCGCGTCGTGCCGTTTCATAAATATGAAGTTTTGTGTACTACTAAGTAAAGTAAAAAGCACTCCTAAAAGTGCTCCTCCTCCACATTCATACACAAAAAGCGCAATAGTTAAATTACGCCCAGTTTGAACGTTACAAGCGAGTTTGTAAATTCACTTTTTTAATAATCGTTTAACATTATTTTCTCGTGAACCAAAGACGATTTCGCCCGGTGTTAGAGAGAATACCACAAAATGACAAACCGCCGCTGAAACGATGCACAGCTGGCGAGCAAGTTGCCGAGCACTGAAAACGTAAACGATAAAATCGTCAGTACGCTCAACGCTCAGCGATTTAAACGACTTTTTGAATTTAGCTTTATATGATGTACACCGAAACCGCATAAGCCCAGAGACATCGCTAAATAAGTCGACATTGTTATAATAACTATATCATGTTATGAGACGAGAGATTGAAAATTCGAAAAAATCATTGATAATAACGAAAAGTCGAAACATCTCGTCAAATGACATAATATAGAGGAGGCGACTGAGAAGCGGCAAAACATGTTGAAACTCATCATCAAACCTTAAGAGTCGCAAACAAAACACACATAATAATATAATAAAACATGCGCTCGTGTCTCCACACTCTCCGGTTGACTTTGCGTATCGACGCGTTTGCCACCGCTACACATATACGGACGACACGAAACGGAGGTGCGCGTTTATTGTACAATTATTTATTTTTTTATTTTTTATTTTTTTTATATGTATATTATGTTCACTTCATCTATAAAAGTTTGTTTATTTTGCTTAATAATTATTATTATTTAATTTATTAGATGAAATAAAATCTATATACACTTTATACGTTCCTGTATTGAAATCAGACTTTATACGTTCCTGTATTGAAATCGACCGTTATACGTTCCTGTATTGAAATCGGCCGTTATACGTTCCTGTATTGAAATCAGCCTTTATACGTTCCTGTATTGAAATTAAAGTTAATATTTTTAAAATTTTGATTTATTTTATAATATTATCTCTTATATATTTGCTAATAATTTGTAAATAACGCACAGTCATAAAATAATAATGTTGTTATTGTATAAATTAGTTTTATACGTTCCTGTATTGAAATCGACCGCTTTATACGTTCCTGTATTGAAATCGGCCGTTATACGTTCCTGTATTGAAATCAGCCTTTATACGTTCCTGTATTGAAATTAAAGTTAATATTTTTAAAATTTTGATTTATTTTATAATATTATCTCTTATATATTTGCTAATAATTTGTAAATAACGCACAGTCATAAAATAATAATGTTGTTATTGTATAAATTAGTTTTATACGTTCCTTTATTGAAATCGACCGCTTTATACGTTCCTGTATTGAAATCAGCCGTTATACGTTCCTGTATTGAAATCAGCCGTTATACGTTCCTGTATTGAAATCGACCGTTATACGTTCCTGTATTGAAATCAGCCGTTATACGTTCCTGTATTGAAATCAGCCGTTATACGTTCCTGTATTGAAATCGACCGTTATACGTTCCTGTATTGAAATCAGCCGTTATACGTTCCTGTATTGAAATCAGCCGTTATACGTTCCTGTATTGAAATCAGACTTTATACGTTCCTGTATTGAAATTAAAGTTAATATTTTTAAAATTTTGATTTATTTTATAATATCTCTTATATTTTTTGCTAATAATTGTCATAAAATAATAATGTTGTTATTGTATAAAATAGTTTTATACGTTCCTGTATTGAAATCAGACTTTATACGTTCCTGTATTGAAATCGACCATTATTACGTTCCTGTATTGAAATCAGCCGTTATACGTTCCTGTAGTAACAAACTTGTGATTACACATAAAGCTATGAAACTTAAATCATTAACAAATATAAGAGTTACCTGATTTCAAAAGAACATAATAATATTATTAGGTAGGTATCTCTTACCAGGCGGGTGCGAGCGCAGCGAGCACGGGAGTTCAGGGCACCCCTACTTCGGATAGTATAGTAGGGTGTTAAGTTACACATGGATATTAAAGAAAAGAAAAGAAATCTAAAACAAGAATGATCAAAGCAACCGTACTTCGGATAGTAGGTATAGGTTCGAAATATTATGGCAGACGAAACAATATTGAAAGTTCTTATATTGAAATTGTCTCATTAGGTTAGGTTAGTATTTTTACACATTAAACCAGGCGGGTGCGAGCGCAGCGAGCACGGGAGTTCAGGGCACCCCTACTTCGGATAGTATAGGTTCGAAGGGTATGGCAGAAGCGATGTGGGCGAGCGTAGCGAGCCCAGATCGTTCGCCATACCCTTCGTGTTAGGTTACACATGGATATTAAAGAAAAGAAAAGAAATATAAAATACGAAAGATCAAAGCAACCATACTTCCAATTAGACCACGTGACTGACACGAGCCTACGTCATTTCTACCTCATTTTGCCTAAATGACGTAGGCTTGTGTCAGTCACGTGGTCTAATTGTAAGACCTTGTTTTCTTGTAAGACCATGGGTTAGGTTAGTATTTTTACACATTACCAGGCGGGTGCGAGCGCAGCGAGCACGGGAGTTCAGGGCACCCCTACTTCGGATAGTATAGGTTCGAAGGGTATGGCAGAAGCGATGTGGGCGAGCGTAGCGAGCCCAGATCGTTCGCCATACCCTTCGTGTTAGGTTACACATGGATATTAAAGAAAAGAAAAGAAATATAAAACACGAAAGATCAAAGCAACCATACTTCCAATTAGACCACGTGACTGACACGAGCCTACGTCATTTCTACCTCATTTTGCCTAAATGACGTAGGCTTGTGTCAGTCACGTGGTCTAATTGTAAGACCTTGTTTTCTTGTAAGACCATGGGTTAGGTTAGTATTTTTACACATTACCAGGCGGGTGCGAGCGCAGCGAGCACGGGAGTTCAGGGCACCCCTATTTCGGATAGTATAGGTTCGAAGGGTATGGCAGAAGCGATGTGGGCGAGCGCAGCGAGCCCAGATCGTTCGCCATGCCCTTCGTGTTAGGTTACACATGGATGTTAAAGAATAAATATATATTATGCAACACAAGAGATGAGCATATTTTGTGTTTCTTTTAAGCTATTGCATAGCTTCTTATCGCGGGCCTTGAGCGTGGAGACAGAATCCAGAAGTCCCGTAACGAAAATAACCTAACACCCCCTTTGACATACATAAACACACACACGTCGAGTTGTAATTCATTTTAAAATGATGTGACGTGGTTTTACGTGTTCTCTGGGGAATGGGGTGTTTTCTATAATAGTAGTGGTAGGTATTTTTTTAGAGTGCTTACGTGCCTTAAAGTGATGATGTGATGTGACGTCGTTTTACGTGTTCTCTGGGGAATGGGGTGTTTTCCAGGGAATGGGGTGTTTTCCAGGGAACGGGGTGTTCCAGGGAAAGGGGTGTTCCAGGTTCCCTCGGGGCTTTGTTGTAGCTACCGCAAACATATGCGGTTTTCAACGCACTTTATACGTTCTTGTATTGAAATCGACCGCTTTATACGTTCCTGTATTGAAATCGACCGCTTTATACGTTCCTGTATTGAAAACCACTTTATACGTTCTTGTATTGAAATTGAACACCAACAATTTTATACATTGAAATCAGCCGTTATACGTTCCTGTATTGAAAACCACTTTATACGTTCTTGTATTGAAATCGAACACCAAAAATTTTATACTTGAAATCAGCCGTTATACGTTCCTGTATTGAAAACCACTCTTTATACGTTCTTGTATTGAATTCGAACACCAACAATTTTATACTTGAAATCAGCCGTTATACGTTCCTGTATTGAAAACCACTCTTTATACGTTCTTGTATTGAAATCGACCGCTTTATACGTTCCTGTATTGAAAACCACTCTTTATACGTTCTTGTATTAGAAATTGAACACCAACAATTTTATACATTCGTTATACGTTCCTGTATTGAAAACCACTTTATACGTTCTTGTATTGAAATTGAACACCAACAATTTTATACATTGAAATCAGCCGTTATACGTTCCTGTATTGAAAACCACTTTATACGTTCTTGTATTGAAATTGAACACCAACAATTTTATACTTGAAATCAGCCGTGATACGTTCCTGTATTGAAAACAATTTTATACGTTCTTGTATTGAAATCGTAATAATAAGTAATAAAAAAAAAAAAAAATAATTAAAAACATACAAACAAAAACCGTGAAGCATGTCTTGATCCCAAATATATTATTAATTTTAATGATCATAGCAAAAAAAAAAAATAATAATAAAAACCCTAACCTAACCTAACCTAACCTAACCTAACCTAACCTAA